>CAJQUW010007385.1:57088-162700 GCA_907163375.1 Prostheceraeus crozeri | reverse complement strand
GTCAGTGCACATGTGGAAATTCAGCAATAGAAATGCTCAAGCGTAACAACGATTTATCAGTAATAATCATAGCAGGCCAATCACCCTAGAGGTAGTACTAGCATTTATAAGGGTATTCCATGATCTCTGCAAATCAACAAGATGTACATTTGGTATGTAGGCATATTGTTCTATTGCAGATCAATGGCCAAATCACGCGCCGAGATTCAAAAGGCATATAGAGAGAGGAAAAAACAAGACGCACAATACATGGAAAGAGAGTCAAAGCGTGTACTCAAGTATTATAAAAAGACCACTGAAATATCTTATCGGTCGTTGAGAAAACGAAGAAGAGATGGGAGAATTAGGTGGCATAGGTTCTATGACAAACAAAAGAAATCTAAGGACAATTCAGTTACCCTTGATGATCTTCCAAACGAAATCCGACATGATGAATCCCAGACTTCAAAGAACAGAACAAGAAAGCGAATCTCTAGGGCGGTAGCAAGAAACCACAAAAAGGTGAAAACCCTATCAGCAAAATTACAAAAGGCGATTCGTCTGGGTGCTCGCTGGAAGAAGCGATTTCAAAGAGCAATGACAGATTCGGTCAGTAGTCCTGCTTACAGTCTGGATAATAACTGTTCTAATGACGATCCTGATACTTCCTTTACGTTCATTTCACCAAAATCTAAGGTTGACAGACGACTCGAACGTCTTCGAGTTGAAAAAATTGCGTATCCAGAGTACAAAGAACTTCTCTTGAATGAAACTGTCGTACATGAGTTGTCTGAAAATAGAGAATCAACTGAGCGACTCACAGCTCCAAACATGATCGCCAACAGTCAGTTTATTCAAAAGTACAGACTGAGGCATTCAGCAGCAAAATTACTACGAATTTCAAGAAATGTTCAAAAGCAAAACTCTCTTAAACGTGCAAAAAAATTCCGAGTAAAAAGTATTCGAAATCGTGCAATGTCATGTTTTTGAGAAGCGGTTATTGATTTTCTTAAGAGAGAAGACAACTCTCGTACTACTGCTGGTAAAAATGAGACTGTAACCATCAAGAAAGTGAAGTATCAGAAACATATTTTGGATGACAGTATGAAGAACCTTCATTTAAAGTTTCTGTCAGAAAATGTTAATGCTATGTACACTATCATATTCAACGTTTTGTCGTCTGAGGCCTAGATACATCGTTCCAGCCCGACTTACTTCTAGAAATGTGTGTCTTTGTGCAGTCAATCAAAACTTCGCATTTATCCTACAAGCTAGTAGAAATGTTGGATTGAACGTGCCTTCTTTGAATCCAGAAACATTCATGCGAATATTTGAGGATATCGGCGAAGGATCATTGCACAATTTCTTGACGGCAGACATGAATCCGTCTGAGACTGTTCAGTATGAGCAGTGGAAGAGAGTTGAAACAAATGGACATAAAAGGCAAAAAGTTGTAACTGCCGTTGAATCTCTGGAGTCGTTCTTAAAATTGATTATCGAAAAGTTTGAACAGTTTAAAGCACATGTACGCCGAGTGAGGTCACAATTCGAAGCAGCAAAAAGAATCAAAGAAAATCTAGCAGTCGGACAGATCTTCATCCACATGGATTTTGCCGAAAACTATACCTGTTGTGCATTGGATGAAATTCAGTCGGCTCACTGGAATCAGTCCCAACTGACCTTGCATCCAACTGTCGTGTATTTTCGTAGTGAGGCCAGTGCTGCTTTGAGTGTCAAATCATATTGCTTTGTGAGCCATATTCTAAATCACATTGCTCGATGGTCGTAGCTATCATTCAAAAATTGCTGGATGAGATTGGATTCCATAGATTTCAAAATGGAATTGTCTTCTTTACTGATGGCCCGACTTCCCAGTATAGAAACAAAACAGTATTCAACTATGTTTCTAGGATGGGTGAATTAGGTGTACCAATTTCTTGGCAATTTTTCGAAACTTCACATGGCAAGGGAGCCTGTGACGGCATCGGTGCTGTAGCGAAAAGGTGTGCTGACGAAGCGGTAAAGCAAGGAAAGACTGTCATTCAGGATGCTGAATCGTATATGGCATGGGCAAAAGTTTTTGAACAAAATTCAAAAATAAATTTTCTGTATATTTCTGATGAAGAATTTCAACAAGGAGCTTCTATGTGTGCACAATTGACGGAGACTGCTCAATCTATTTCGGGAACCTTCACATTGCACAACGTTGCTTCTACAGGTTTGAATGGGATTATACGAACTTGAGAAATATCCTGTGGGTGTTGGCCATGCTTAATTGGCTGTTTGGATTGCCAAAACAATCAGATAGGGAATGAGTGGCAACTACAGGTCGTTGAAAACATTGAGCCTAAACCCAATACGATCTCCATAATTCTTGCTTCTGATTCAAACAGATTCTATTTACTGAAAGTTGTAAGATTGAAGAAACTAAGATGGAAATTGTCAGATGACTGCGGTCAAAATTGTTCGAAAGGTGCGAATGTAATTGAAGGTTACTTCTATGACAACATAAACAAAGATGAAGAATACTCTTTGATCTCAGAAAAGGTAAGTTGAATTCTGCTGAAGAAGACGAGTAACTTTCTCTAAGTAGAGTAATTTACACTAATGAGTAAAAATGTCTAATTTTTTGGCTGTTTATTGAATCAATCAAACAGTGAATCAACTAAAATGCAACATAGGCCCTATTGCTTATTTATTTGTTAGTGAGATAGACTGATAATTATTTGATTGTATTGTGTTATGCAAACGTACGACAAATGTGTAAATTCCTATTAAGGCATCTTTGTAGAGCATCCAGGTTATCCATATACTAAAGTAGGCCTATACTCACGCAAATCATTAGCAAAATCATCGCCAATTGCTTTATTTGAAATGACTTTTCATTTTTTAGACGGCACTTGTACCAAAAGAAGCCCATCTTTTTGAGCTCCCACAAAGATGGATGGAGGAGACTGAAGACAAAACAAAAGTCAGAATCCACCGGAAGCATCGCACCCAAATTATTCGACTGCTGTGCTTATAAACAGATAATTCTAGACTTGCCTGCAAAAACATTTATGCGTATTTGCATAGTGTATTTCGCAACATGTTCTCCATTAAATTTGTATTTCAAGCATGATTTTTTTTGATTATGGAATGAACTGCTGGAAATGTACTTAAATCTATAAGCCAACTCTGCTAGGATAAGAGAAGGGTAACGTAAATTAGGCAAAACATGGCTCCGTGATAGACGCAATCTTAATACATCGATAAACACGTGTCCTATGGGTTAAATAAACTAGAAACTCTTTCAACCTTACGTTTAAAAGCCGCAATTAATATTTGAATAATGATTAAGAAATATCAAACAGAGTATTAACGTAAATTAGTCCAGCATGTAATTCACATACTTTAAACCATTAGATATAGAATCCTGACATGGAATTGAGTTCTAAAAATGTCATGTATCTGTCACTCAAGACATGATTTCGATGATCCATCAAAATGAGCACTTTTTCGAAAACTTCTAATTTTAGATAAAAATTTGCAGCAAATGCACTCGCTTATTGATATTCACCCTATAACATTGTGTTGACATGAATGCTGAAAAGGTCCTTTTAAGGACCATCACCTGCCCTTTATATTTATTTTAAACTCACATTAAACAATAAAGTTGCTTAATAATTTTCCATCTTTTATTTTGGGTAATACGGAAGCGTAGCGCAACACATTGAACAAGATCACCAATTGATCAATAAAGTGATCTGGATAGACGAGGCGAAGTTATTTTTAAATGTAACCGTCGCCAAAATTCAGCTTATTGGTTAGATCAGCATCCAAGCACCAAGTCCATGGACCAACGCGGTATAACAATGTGGCCTGGGTTTTCATCTGGAGGTGTGACGGAGCCATTTTTTCTTTCAACAGACCGTCAAAGGAGAGAATTATCTCTGCGCGCTGCCGCGAATCACCAAGCTTGGGAGCATTTTCATGCAGGATGGGGTCGGCGCATTATTACCGATCTGTCACTCAACCAGCAATTTTCCCAGCCGCAGAATTGGACGTCGAGGCAACCTTTTGGAATGGCCTCCAATATCACTAGATTTAACACCGTGTGATTTTTTTCTTTAAGGACACGTAAAAGAGATTGTACACAGGAGTCATCCTCAAACTCTGAATCATTTGGAAGACAGTATTCGCACGCCGCTTCGTAACATAGATGAGCTTTTGTGTAGAAAATATGTTCTGAAGCTGTTAAAAATAGAATTCGACTGTGTGAGCAGGAAAACGGTAAGCATATTGAACAGAAATTGCTACGTTTAATTAAAACGTCTTTTCTTCTATATTTTGTATGAATTGCCTAAAAGTATGCTAATAAAGGGATGATGGCCATTTGATCACTACATGCATTTTTTTATATAAGATAATGATAAAAATCGTTTGTGGGACACCCTGTATTTTCGGATTTCTATGACATCGATGCTAGTGAATGAAGAAGTGGAAAATCGGCTCACTTGTCTGAATCTGCTCTCGCCGTGAATAAATCATCAAAACATCTATCAGCAACCAAGCCTAGATAGTGGTCATTGAATACAGGAATCTAAACTAGGGCTTAGAACAAGGAAACAACAAAAATTTATAGCGTTTAAAACAGCGCAATGCTTTGACATCTTTCAACACAAAGCTTAAGGCAATGTGAAATTGAGTATTACGACACCATGTTCAAAAAAACGTAAGCAACAGTTTTCGAACTACAAAATTCTGATGGTCATAGATCCTGAAGATCCAGTGAAATATTAGCCCTCGCCCCACTGAGGGAGAGGGAGCTTTCACCCCCATACATAGAGTAAGTATGTCAGGTAGAGTGGTAACTCCGCATTTATTAAATCCCCAATGTGTATACACATTCGATTTTATTGAATGAACGCTTGGGGGATGCAGGTGGTCTTGTCACCAAATGTTAGATATGCAAATTTTTGCAGAAATTACAACGGAATTGAATGATCATGGCAGCAATGCAGAAGGAAATGATATTATTTTACAGATCGTCCGTTTCATGACAGCCTTGGCTTGGATAGGTAATGTTTGCTAAATTAGCAACTCGATGACCGGCTATTGCTTTCATGATGAACCTCAAGAGAATCTTCTCAAGCGAGATCATATCATAAGCAACCTGCCAAAATAATAGAATCAAGGACAATGATTTCAATCAACTTTGAAAGTTGTAAATGGATCCACATTGCTATTCAGATTCAAGAAATGAAACATGAATTGAGTGGAAAGCAAAATGAGATCTCGACTTTTTCATGAAGATTTCCATTATAATGATGATCATGAAATTCCCTTGCAAATTAGCTTAATTTCCGCTTAGCTAAGATGATTATTAGCAAATATTCATTCCTTTTTATATCCAACTTGTTTTATACTACTTACAAGGGTGCGTCATCTCGGTAGTATTTAAATTGGCAACATTTTTATTTATTTGAAACTGCTCAGATAATTTTTTGGAACACGGGAACGTAATCTCCGCAAAAAAGTGAATCTTTATACATAAAAATTTTCACTGTATGCAGATACCTTTTTTAGTCGACACTCTACCTATGTATAATAATAATAAACGTTTATATTCTCATAATGAAAATCACAATAATACAGGATATCTGTACAGTGCATACAAAAGAATGGAATTACAATTAAGATACATATAACAAAAATTAGAAAGTCAAAGAACTTTCGAGTTGACAATGGGCATGTACAAATGTGACTTAAATGCAGTTTGACAGAATCGTGCAGCACGGGATGAATGAAGCATGTCTGCGATTCGTTCTCAAGCACACAAAGCTTCGACACAAAGCTTTTTTGGAATTAGGGAGACGCTTATGTAAAAGGTCATGGAGAAAATGTGACGGAGATTCCATTCGGAGGAAAAACTTGAGAGCTTGATGCTGCCGGCGTGTTGATAACAAAGGTAGGCAGTCATCTTTGCATTCTTTCCCGCAAATAATCCGGTGACATTGGCGCTGCATTTTTTCAATTTTGTCGCTGTTTTGCTTGTTGAATCCTATAAAAACGGGGTTGTAATACTCAAGGATGGCGACGATGAAGGTCTGATATAATGCTATCAAATCTCGTTTAGAGACAAACATTTCCAGTCTTCTAAGCATAAATATGTTCATGGACGCTTTTTTACGGATGTAATTGACATGTTCATCCCATGACATCGAAGATTCGTAGATAACACCCAGGAGTTTTAGGGTAGATGTGATAGGATAAGTGCAACGAATGGAAATAGACTGCTTCCTAAAGGCAATGATGTTGGTCTTGTCAGCATTCAAAATCATGCCATTTTTGATGCACCAATCATTTACGCAGAAGATTTTATCTTGGATAATCTGATTAATGTCGAGGTCATTTCTTTGGATGTAGGAATCACGGTCATAATATCGTCCGCATATTTGATAGTCTTTCTTTGCATATGGGGATTGGGAAACGAGTGAGCTGACATGAAGGCACAATAGATATGGGGACAACACTGATCCTTGTGGGACACCGGAGGTAATAACTTTGACAGAGCTTAGACAACCGCCATCAAGGCGGATACACTGGGTACGATTCTGTAGAAAGTTAGCGCACCACAAAATAAAGCGACGTGGGAGAGTCGAGTCGTTTTTAACGTGTGTTCAAGCAACCGAAATCCTCTTTGTCAGAAGAATAGAAAGACTATCAGTGGTGTCAGTAGGTGTGGTGAACCCAGATGTGCATGTTGTGAAACGATGATAGTAGGGAAAACAATAGACTTTGATGTCAATGGTGTATTTAAATGTTCTACAGTTAATTCAAATCTAATGTCATGAATGTCATTCGATGAAAGAATTGTCCAGATTATTACATAGGGCATATTGGAGACAGTTTCAAGAAAAGACTTACAGTACATAGACAACAGATGTTTAGACCTCAATACACTTTTTTTGGACGTTAGTTCGTCATTTAACCCTATTCGTACCAAGGGGGTCGGGTCCCCCCACGCGCATTTTTGCTGTAGAAACTTTCATACCAAATGGATTGGATTGCGATTTCATGACTTTTAGCTTTTAGGTATTTTTCAACTTTCTGCAAAATTTTGTCAAATTTATGTCAGTGAAAGAGCTAGATCTAGCCTAGTTTTCAAGAGATAGGTTCTAACAATTCAGTTTTGTTTATGCTGTGTGCAAGTATAGATTGTATTCTAGCAATAAAACGTATATCTTGAAGTCTCAGCTGCCTGTATGCTATATACATTATACTACAAAACAATATACAGTCTATGTTTAAAATCATTGGACACCTGGAATCAAAGGCTATAGGCCTAGTAGAACCTAGTATCTAGTGTTTTCTTCTAATTCGAACCACATATGTAGAAAATTGTCATACTTCTTCGATGTCTTTTGATTCTAACTTGAATAAAGATTTTGCGATAGACATAGATCATATTTAACAAATATTATCTACTTATACAGTATAGTAGGAGCTAGCTATCTAGTTTTACCTAGTTTAGGCCAATGAACTGCATGATGATTATTTCTTTCTTGTGAAGAAATTATTCTACAAATTATGAAACTACATTTATAGTAAATCTACGATATTTATTAGCCATTGTATAACGTTCTAGCACTTTTCGTAAATAGAATTATACCGCAGGTAATTAGTAAGTAATATGTATAGGTTTGTGTAATTTTTTTATGATACAGAAATATATGCGCAAATATATATGCAAAAATAATATGTGGGATAATTTCATTATGCAACAATTTGAACAATGTTATATGCATGTATCCGAACAATGTTAATTTCATAGCATATGAAGGAACCAATTTGAAAAAGATGAAATACTCCATGGCTTTTTACCGAAAAATGATGCATGTACATAGTCATTTTAAATCGTTATCTATGGCACCAAAAATATTTTATCATGCTAAACCAATATCACCATTCGAAATACAATACCAAAATTGGGAAAACAGTATACTCTAAGGTTGATTTGCATGATTTATCAAAGGACAAATTAAGAAAAAATAAAAAAGATGAGAAAAAATAA
The DNA here is from genome assembly GCA_907163375.1 of Prostheceraeus crozeri. Classification (NCBI taxonomy): domain Eukaryota; kingdom Metazoa; phylum Platyhelminthes; order Polycladida; family Euryleptidae; genus Prostheceraeus; species Prostheceraeus crozeri. The sequence continues at coordinate 154,665 of CAJQUW010007385.1, read as the reverse complement.
TGTTTGAATTTTAAAATGCTATTTATAGCATCAAGACAAAAACATTATGCATAATGAATACCACCATTAGATTTAGAATATCCGAATCATATACAATCCATAATATTGGGTCTCTTTGTTAGATAATTTAGGAATAATACTGGGGGGGGAGGAATCCGCCCCCCTTGGTCTGAGCGTGCGTCAAATACCTTGGTATGAATAGGGTTAATAAGGTGCGCAGCTACTACATCTTTACATAATAATTTTGAAGCTGCATCTATTTATAAGATGTCACCATCATCCACAAGGATTGATCGAGAGAACAAAAAGAAGATGATCATATCTATGCTTCAGCCTAAACTTAACAAATCATGACAATTCTGATCTTGGCTACTTCTATGTGATAATTCCTCTCTAGTAGTTTTCCAGAAACTGTGTCTATTTGAAATAAAGCTGTGCATTAAGTTCATTCCATGACATAGCCTCAAAGAGGTGAAAGCGGTCGGGAATCCAGATCTTATTTTTTCCTGAGTTGTGTATTATCATTTGACAACCATTCTATCTTCATTTTTTTCATTGTACATATATATATATATATATATATATATACAAGCAAATAAGAGAATTAAAATGGTTAAATGATACCAAAATTAGACCTAAAGAAAACTCGTCATTAAATGCCTATTGATTTTGAATTTTCAGTTTGATATCTTATTTGTGGTGGTGAGGGTTTGATCCTGCCGACTGACAGAGTCGTAGCTCAGTTGGTTAGAATACAGGTCTAGTTAACCTTGGTCGTAGGTTCGAATCCTACCAGCCGCACATCTTTTGCATGGCAATTTGATATCGTTTATCTAAATTCATTGTTGTTAATTGTGTATATCGATAATTTAGAAAATAAAGTCATTCCGCTGACAAGCTTCCAAAGTTAGGGAGCGATACAGTTTGGGAATGTAAAAGTTCCGAGTTTTCTGTGGGTCTATTTTTGGTATCATTTAACCATTTTAATTCTCTTATTTATTTATATATATCGTTTTCAGATATCTCTACTGCATTCTCCCATGGACTCCTAGATACATGTATATAACATCTGGACAGGAAACTAAAAATTTTGTGTGCCTGGCTGAAATGATCAACTCCTCGTCACGATCGCTTTTTCACAGGAGTTGGTATTTAACTGAACATCATGAGATATAATCTACGCTGTTAATAAATCTACCATCCATGTGACCGAGTAAATAAGCCACGCCACATTGGTCTCCAAATAAAACAAAACTCATGGAAGCATCTGTATGGAATATAAATTATAATAAATCACTTTTCAGTTTGATACATTTCCGCTCATTTTCTTTTTTGATTTGAAATGAAGTATCAGAATATATTTTTACAAACTGTTTCGCAAAACAGTTGAAAATGCTCTCACTAAGGGCATAAATAATATTGTGCCCGTTAGTACGAAGTGTGTGTCCGATGAACTGCTCGAAATTGTCACTTATAACATCATCTGATAAATAGCGAAACATAAGTTTTTGATTAGAAACAGAAAGAAATTTGATTCGCAACTCATTTGAAAGCGCTAACTCATAAAAACCTTTCCAAGCAAAAACTCAAAACTCGAATGTGTGATCACTGGGCTCTTGTAACCCACCTCTATCAATGGTTTTCAAAAAATGGGTCGTTTCGGGATTAATATCGGTAGATAAGTCTAGCACTGACCTATCTTTCACCAACAATTCTTTGCATGACAAGCATCGATGTCTTCGAAAAACTGAGCGCGCACATGCTCCTGACACATAATAAATAATCCCAAGATCACTGTCGTCCGGCTCATTGCTCATGTCTACAAAATTATACATGGCAGCAGCATCTTCTTTATTTGCATCAGACGACTCAACTGGATTTTCGGTCGTGGAACAATCTATGTCTGTCAAATTGACTTGAGAAAACTTAGGCAATGAAATTGCTCGAATTTTGCAGTCACTCTCTATAAGCTGCCGAAGTGATATAAAGTAATGTGCACCGCAAAGTTGGCGCATCCAGCCGAAACGACTTCAATACAATCTGATGGTATCTGTCCTGTCAGCACATAATCAAAACCGCATGCATTAATCAGAAAGCGTGCAAATTGTGACAGTGCAGAGTAAGTTTGAATGTTTGCAGTGAAATTTTCAGGTGTCTAACTTTCATTTTGCTTTGCTGCCACCTCAACAAATAATTTGCAAACTCTTCCAAAAAAAGTGAGCTTCCAGTCATTAATAGAACGAACAGGATCTCTATGTCTCGTTTGTGAAGTCAAATCGATGTTCTCGTGCAATACAGCGTTTGCTAGTTTGAATGAGGATTTCTCAATGCTTGTATGATTCAAGACAGTCTTCGACAATTTGTGAGCCATTTCAAGAGTTTATTAGCTTCAATATTGTACACTGCTTCAAAATAAGAAAAACTTGCTGTTGTGGTGTCAAAATGTTGTGGCATGTAAGGACATGTATTCACAGCGATTTTTGAAGATTATTATAAATGTTTTTGATGTTGTGTACACGGTCAAATATCAGAAACAACTTATCATTTGTCCAAGGATTAATATTAGTATTGATTAATATTCTTCACAAATGGCTGAAGACCACCACCACAAAGATGAGATGCAAAACATTTTCTGTTTGGATGGCTATTGTCTACCGACACAGAACGAACTCGGAAACCGACGTTGTGCACTTTGTCCATTACCTCATTGTAATGCTGCTGTAATTTGCTTGCAGTCAAATATTTCGTGGGATAAACTCCTACAATTTCGCGATACTTTGAAGTCAGTGACTTGATCATGAAACATAAAGCTGTTTGAGCTAAGTCACCGTCTCTTGATACACACAGAATTTTGCCACCAGATAACTCCACACGCTTCGTAATGTAAATTTCGTCAATTGCCAAAATCACATTGGTATCAAAATGGGTCAGTTTAGATATTCTCAATCTCAAGTATTTTTTATGAGGACCGGATCCTTCACCTTGCTCACCAATCCTTTTTGTGATTTTTCTCAATGTCTTGCAATGTCCCAATATCTGTAAAAGTGCGAATATGTAGCAGAACTCAGTGAAAATATTATGTATGCAAATATCATAAGCTCTGGAGAACAGCGTCTACCATGTGCAGATAAAGTCGGCAATTTCATTTGCTCTAGCAAGAATTTCATTCCAACTTGTTCATCTGAGTCGGAAACATTGTCCACATGTTCTTGTATCATTGAAATTATTGAATCTCTGATGCAAGTCGAATCTCGGTTGTTACAGTTGTGTTTCAAAAATGACATTATGTTCGTTACCTGTGAAATGCAAGTAATCTTGTCCGTGATGATGTGGGAATATTGCCATGTGGGAACACGAACGCTACCCAAATACACTCGAACGCTCACTTCGATATTCACTATGATGCAACATTTGAATTGTGGTGCTTCTAACGTCCATAGTTGACCAATTATCAATTCATCAGCCGTTCGTATTATTGTTAATTGTGCTGGTTTTGCTTGCTCATGAACGAGGCGATCAAAATGTTCTTCGATATTTGATATTGTATCATCGACAAACATTTGCTGAACAAGCTGATTCAACCTCTGAACTTCTTTTTCTGTTCGGACTGTGGACGATGCATTTCCACTTCTAAGCTTCGTGGGATTCGTAGAAAAGCGAGCTGGTAGATCAGGAAATTTTGACGGTACAGTGTTTAGTTTCAGATGCTGCCGTTGCAAAAGAACGTCACCCCTTAGCTGTCTTCGAATTTTTGAACTGTCTGTGCTAGACGTAATGACGTCATCAGGGATATTATATATACTAATCACAAAAATGTGTGTCACCTTGTAATATAACCAAATGCATACATATCAAAGCCTCTTACCATACTGTAGTAAATGTTTCTAATATTGCATAAGCTAAGAAAAGTAATTCAGCTGATGATAAACAGTGATTTTTACAACAGGATTATTAAATGTTGGTAACGAGACCACCTGATGAATTAATCACAGTTCGTATTCTTTGACGTTTTAAACGGTGCATGTATTTTTATCAAGATATCATTTGCGCTCTGAGGAATCGTCATCCATCTCTTTTACCACGATGGATTGTAAGTCATTCAAACACCTAATACCACCTCTTTTTGATACTTTCCTCTTCGCCAGATCCCATCACACCTGTTCGCGAAGATTAAGATCTGCTGGTGATCTTGATGTCCACTCCATCCTTCGAGTATTCTAACATAATCTAACTGATCAGCCAACGATGATCTTTGTTTCATGAAAGATGGAATCCGACAGTCTGCAAACGATGTATTAAAAAAACTAGTCTAAGTATTAATGTGTATTCTAGATTTTCGAATTTCGCGAAAGAATTTGCAACTGACTAAGATCAAAGTGTCATATTGATCCTGGAACATCAACTCGTAACAATCGGTCTCAGTTTTCTTACACTGTCCTTGCACAGACCGTTGAAGACCGTTTATAAGGCAATCGCTCATTCCACATCTTCAGTAACTCTACTGCGGATGAAAATCTGTTACTCAGGACATATCTAAGCAGTGGGCAGTTTGCTGCGTTCCGTGGATTTATTTTCTAACGGTGGAAGATTTTTTATTCACTAAATCTCTCAATGTCTCTCGGTATCGACCTTAAAATTATTCTTTTGCTAAGATTCATAAGTTGAACAATTTTAGCTGTTGCCATCTTCATCGGTGGAAGCCAAAAAGTCTCTACTATAAGCCATATTTTCTTTAGTCTTTCTTTCTTTCGTTAGTCTCCATTAATTTTATTACTCAATTTTGCTGCTTTCATTTCGTTAACCGTGTAGGCTTGAGTGCTTGAGTACAATTAGCTTCAAAATCAAAGCTTACTATTGCCAATGCAACTTATAACATCCATAGAAATATATTTCTATTCTATAACTAACTTATCCATGGCATATAGAGTGGTACGTCTTCTAGTAATTTTATAACGATGTCACCTATTAACATTAGAAAGCAATTCAAAAGGTGACAGACATTTTTGGGATTAGTGTATATATATATACACTCTTTCGCAAAATTAATGTTAAATACGGGTATATTTTCATGTGAAATTTAATTTACCCCTCTTTCCTATTTTATGATAGTCTACTATGCTTCTTCCTCGATACAAGAGCATTTTGTGAGAATTATTTATTGTAAAAATGTATATAATAGTCAATAAGCAATCAGTATCGGGTGACAACTTCATGAGCTGCGATCATTCATATTCTTTATCAATAGGTTATTAAAGATCGTGGCATCAATTGGGATTTGGCCAGGAGCCACTGTTTCAGTTCTTTTATTGTTTTTAGGGAAGTGGAACGACAATTGATTTTCCAACCGAGGAAATTCCAAACACGCTCTACGGGATTCAAATGAGGGAAATTATCGTATTTCAGGCTGCTACTTAAAGAATGCTAGTGCACTCGCTGTGTGAGCTGGTCCACTAGCTTTCTGCAAGATGAAATTACACAAGCGTCAATATACAGTCCACACTGAAACCCTTTGCCTCCACAGACACAGAAGCTGTCTTGCAGACGATAATTTGTGAATTGCAACAAGTCTGATTAGACGTCGGTTGCTTCGAGATATCGTGATTCTTTCCCGTCCAGATCAAATACCATTTTTGCATTTCTTTACACCAAAGTCTCTTTGCCAACACCAGAGGATTTATCTTGTAATGCAGCCTATCACAATTCTTCGGTTGTAAGCTGTTTTCAATTAAACCAATTGTACAGTAGGGAGCAAATTAATCAGAACACCCCATGTTTAGTGTGCTGTTCAGCTTTTTCAAATGCTTTATACTACCATAGTTCAATAATTTGTTGTCAGGAAGTCTCATGTGCCTAGTGCGTGATTCCTCGACTCTCGTAGGACAAGATGATCCCATCCTCAATATCTATGCCAAAATATTCAAGTTTTATGATGACTCACACATGCATGCGCATACGTGCTCTAGCTATTCATTTCATCAGTTTTCCTTCAACCATGGACACCTCACATGACAGACGCGTCAAAGTCATCGCGCTTGTTGAAGACGCAGGCATGTCACAACGCGAAGCAAGTCGAAAACTTGATATTTCCCTGTCAGTCGTTAACAGCATTGTGAAGCGATACCGAAATACTGGAGAAGCAGGGAATGACCGAGCTGGTAAATGTGGGAGAAAACGTGCCCTAAGCAAGAAAGATGACCGAATGATCCTCAGAACAAGCCTTAAGAATCCTCGGATGACAGCGCTTGACATATTGAGGGAAAATTATCTGCCAGTATCTGTGCATACTGTTCGTAGAAGGTTGAATGAAGGTGGTCGAAGAGCGGTGAAGCCCATTGTGAAGCCACTGCTAACGGCAAGGCACAAGCAATGTCGGATGAAGTGGCCTCAGAAATATCGCCATTGGACTGCAGAGCAGTGGAGAAACGTGAGTTGAATCAAATATGTTGTCTATCAGTAACAAGCTAGCAGCTTACAAAGCTCAGTAAATGAGTAATCATAACAACTCAGACTCAGCCCGACTTTCTACTGAGTAGGCCTAGGCAGCAAACTTTCGGGATTTTTGATTTGGAATGATATTGTGATGCTTTCCAACATTTCCATATGTTATTTAGTGCTTCAATTTTATAATTTAGACATTCAATCCACATGATGGCTGTGTCCTTTTTTGCTTGAATGCCATGAACCATAAAAAACATTCTTTTTCATCGTTGTGTAGGCCTATGCCAATGCAAATCAATAAATTTTTGTATCTTTAATTATTTTTCGCTTGCATGATCATCCGTCTTTCTATTTCAGGTGATCTTCAGGACGAATCGAGTTTTCAAGTCGAACGTGCACGACCAAGACTGGTAAGGAAGGGTTCAGAGCCTCTTTCATCCCTATATACAGCTCAGCAAGTCAAGCATCCACCCAGTGTGATGATATGGGGATGCATGAGCTGGCATGGGTTTGGCCGGATATTCGTGGTTGAAGGCTCGATGAACAGCAAACAATACATGGAGGCAATCCAAACTCGTCTTCTCCCTCAAGCTGCACAGTGGATCAGCGACGAGGAGTGGCTGTTCCAACAAGACAATGCCCCATGCCACAGTTCAAAGGCCACCAAGGACTTCTTCAATCGCAGCAATATGGAGGTCATGCAATGGCCTGCCTGCTCCCCTGACATGAGCCCCATCGAGACGATCTGGGCAGTGATAAAGGGCAAGCTGCGCAGGATGTCGTTGAAGAGCAAGCCGGACCTCATAAACGCACTTCTCAACATTTGTGTGAGGGACACAAGTGAGCAAGAGAAACTCGCCGAAATTTGCAAGAAACTGGTAGATGACATGCCCAGACGAGTTGCGCCCTTCTCGAGGCAAGGGGAGGCCACACGAGTTTTTGACTATTATCTATCGATAGCTATAAATCAGAGATCAGTGTTTTTGAAAAATGCCTACTGCAGCTCCAAAGAGAGTGATGTTGTTTCAATGAACCAAATATAAAGAATGATTTGTAGTGAAAATTTGGGTGTTCTGATTAATTTGCTCCCTACTGTATATCCCCTAAGAGAATCAATATCTTTAGTCTGTCGTTTAACCATGATCATATACATTTTTGCGCTTGATAATGATAGATGGACAAGCAATAATGACCGATAACTACGGTACTAAAAAAAATGACGCTGATCATAAAATGACGCAAGTGGAGAAAACTACAATTTTCTAGATGAACAAGGTTCCATTTATATTCAATTTTCAGTTAGAGGGGTTTAGAAGAACACATTACAAGTTAAAGAAGATGTTGAAAATGCCCTCCTTTCTGAGATTTACAGTAATGGGCGCGCTTTACGATATTGGATGACACATTCATTAGCATGTCTGTTCATTAGCCTGAAATTTCAAATGTTCATATCTATGTAAAAAGTTGATCACATGACACAATCAAGTAGTCACGAGACAACCCGTCCTTCAAATGCTCATATCTATGTTCACATCTATTGTATATAATCACAAAAAATGATATTCGATTCAATTTAAACTCAATTAAACTCAAAACAAAGCATTTTCTTCACTTGCGTGACTTTATGATCACCCGGTACTTTAGATGATAAGCTAAGGCTCACTATCTATGAAAGCAGCATATGTTTATGCATTAGATTGATATGAGCTGAATTTGAATGAAAATCATGATTATGTTACCAACTTCTTAACAAATGAATAGGTCAATGTAACATTAGTTTTGATTATGTCTCCAATTACGCGTATGATTGTCTCGGGGATAAGCCGAAATACTTTTCTGAAAGCATTTTCTCTTGTCTATACACTGATCTATGTTTCATTTGTCTAACATATGATTTTGATGCCAAAACTTTAATTTAAAGAAAAGTAGCTACTTTTGACAAAATTTCATGCAGACAACCGTTCAAGGATGTAGCCAATGATCATAGTGAATCTTCAAGAGGCGATCAATAGCTTTCAAATAATATATGATACTTTTGTAATCAAATGAACTGAATGGCTGTAGACACTGAGATGTTTCAGCACTTCTAGTGATGTAACATTAATTTTGCTAAATTAATTTTATATTATGATATGATATATCTAAGGGACGTTCAACTCCCATATCATGTACTGGACTGGAGGCCAGTGACTTTGGTAGACTTGATTAACCCATTTAGCACCAATGTTCGTCATAACGAACACCAACATGGTCACATAGGTATGTTCATCATTTGAAAGAAATAATAGACACTGAGTATTTAAGTGCATCAAAGGTATTTAGATACAATCAATTTTTATATATAACATCGATTTTGTTTAAATCTGATATATTTTTGAATCGTCAGCTGATCCATTGTATCCGCCATTTTGCATCATGGAAAGGAAACGAAAAGCGAAAGATATTGCTATTTCAAAGTAAGTATATCGAAGTCAATTTTACTTTTATATATTGTCCATATATAATAGCAGAAAATGGTATAAAACTGATCTATAAAATATATATCTACGTAGCCACATGTGTCCGAAAGCTTACATGTTCGTTGTAGCGAACATTGGGCTTATGTGTCAACATAATGACGATACATACTTGGTCTAAATGATGAGTTTTTATGAAAAAGTCAAACTGTCATGCCTTATGAATTGTAATTATAACTCCAGTAGATAAGTTACTATCAATGTAACTATGAATTTATCATATTCATTGATCTATAGCATTATTTAGCAGGTGTAAACTAAGTAGTTTTACGCTATTTTTCTGCTACTTTATGATGCAGAGAAAGCGTTTACCTACATTATGCATCCGATATGTCTACATGACAATATACAAATAACAACAAATACAAAGAATAAGTAAGCCGTATTGTGGGAAAAGTGCGTCGAAGTAACATTTGAAACAAAATAAGCTTCAAGCATGCATATCTCGAAAACGAGCAAAACAGTACTCTAAGGGGTATCGAACCCATGCTGGGTACTCAATAGACAGACTCGCTATCGCTATCCACTGAGCTATCTGCTCCTTGTTGAAAACAGCGGCATTGCAAAGAGTGATGCCTGCCCTGTGTAATAGGTAGCGATACGATGTCAAAATGTTTATTTGTCAGTTAGAAAAATACAATTCTGTCAAGGCGATTTATCTCTCTTTTCAGGTTGAACGACGTGTTGGATGAAATTGAATTCGGTCTGCAAAATGAAGAGCCTGCTACAGGGTATACTGCCATAGTGCAACCTCCTCTTGGTGGGGACGTATCAGATGAAGAGGATGGTGATGAAGAGATTCCGAATGTGAACAATTTGCCAGCCAAATTACTTCAAGCTCCTGCAGAATTGGAAGTGCATGGAATTGACATGAATGAAGGTCCTTCTCAACTGAAGAACAAGAGAAGAAAAAAAGAACTGAAGTGGGATGACGTTCCCTCTGATTATGCTTATGTTTTTACGAATGATACGCACAGTTCGAACATTGTCTTAGATTCACATGATCCTGTAGATTACTTTTGTCTTATGTTTTGACGATCGAATTCTTGAATTTATTTTGAAAGAGACTATAGAATACTCGAAACTTGACATTTGTATGTCAGAATTGAAAGCTGTTATTATCGGTGTACTGCTTGGATCTGGAATTTCATTCCAGACGAGGAGAAGGGATTATTGGTCAGCTTGTAAACTGAAGAAGAATCTTGCCATTTCGGAATCCATCTCCCGTAACAGATTCAGCGCAATCTTCTCTAAGTTGCATCTTTTGCCAGAATCTGCTGTTAAATCTGAATACAAGTACCAGAAGAATCGTCTTCTTCTTACCTTCCTGAACAACAAATTTGGGAAGTATTGTCCAAATGTAAATTCGTTTTCAATTGATGAATAAGTCATTTCATATTTCGGAAGACATGGCTGCAAGGTTTTCATCCGAGGAAAGCCTATCAGGTTTGGGTTCGAAATGTGGGTGGCAGCCACTTCGATGGCCTATGCTGTCCACATTCAACCCTACCCAGGTCTGTGTGAGAAATCTTGTGTTGGGAAGCTCAGGAAATGTCGTTGCTTTTCTGGTGGATAAATTGAAGTCCATTTTCGGTCACAAGGAGATATCAGTAACTTTTGACAACTATTTTACTTCAATGCCACTGATCTCACACCTGAAAAGTCGTGGCGTTGTTTCAACGGGCACAGTGCGACAAACTCGTATTCCCTCTTGTCCCGTGAATGAAAAGGAGATAAAAAAAGGAGAGAGGCAAGATTGGAACTCACCACAATGAAGAACATGGGGTGTATTTGACATCATGGTTTGACAACAAAGTTGTGACCGTTGCCTCCTCCTATCTAGCTACCAACCCGATCTCTCAAGCCAAACGATACAATCGAGCCCAGAAGGAGAAGATCAATGTACCCCGGCCTGCCTCTATTACACACTACAATAACAGCATGGGCGGCGTTGATCTTCTTGACAGCAACGTTGCACAATGTCGAACAGCTATCAGAGGAAAGAAATGGTACTTTCCCATCATGTTGTACCTGCTGGATGTCGCTGTCGTAAACGCGTGGATTCTGTGTAGGATTCAAGAGAACGGCAGCAAAAAGTGCGATTTGAAAAGTTTTCGATCTGAAGTGGCTAAGAGTTTGTTGGCTTTGAATCGTAAGAAAAGGCAGTCATCTGTATCGCAGGATGATCAGCGCTATGATGGCCACAATCATATGATTGTTTTCAATGAACAAAAACAAAATCGATGACGACATTGCCAGGAAAATGCATCATTCGAATGTGAAAAGTGTCAAGTCTTCTTACATCCAAAACATTGTTTCAAGCAGTTTCACACGAAATAATATTCTGAATGACGCTTTAGAATGAACAGTGTAAAACAGATTTGTATCTAATATTCTTTTCGATTTTTATAGTATAAAATTTTTTGATCGTACGAAGACCCAATGTTCTTTATAACGAACATAGACCTACTCCTAACCTAAACGTCAAATCCGACCTATTTTGATATATAACCACATATTTGCATCCTGCATCAATATTTTATGGTTTTCACTTTCATTTTTTTGGTTTATATGTATGCGGTTTTAAATAGGTTAACGACGATAGTGTGTATCTGCATAAAACCATGGAAAAAGTTGTAAGCAATTCACTTCATCATTATAAGATGCATCAGAATCCGAATGAATTGATTGCTGTACATACTAAGTAACACGCCCAGCTCAGCTCTGCAGAGGAATTGTCGGAAGAATCTGTGCAGTGTACATGTGCACATACAAGCATGTCATCAATGTTCAATTTCAAATAAATTGTGACTTTCTATATTCATTGATTTTTCGATTGTCTTCTCTAAAACTTCCTCCTGTATATCATGATTTTATTTTTCGGAAAAACACCAGTTGTATGATATTGTGTTATTCAAAATACACAAGCTTTCGGTGGCCGTGCTGCACACCTTATTCATGTGAGACATGAAGTGACTCTTTCACGATGCAATCTACACATTTGAACAACATTCACTTAAATATATGGAGCGACCTATGCCAAACAATTATTACCCAGAGATGATAAAAAGACTTCAAACATATTACTAAAATAGTTAAAATGCAGTAGAAGTAAAAGATAAGATAAAAACATTAAGGAAAATAACACATTCAGTTTAACTGAAATCTACTTTCACATCTGGATAGTAGAGGTTTCCAGATATCATTGATGTCGATACCAGAGTCTCTGTTGTAGGAGAATTGGCGATTGGCATTGATGTAAACATTCCTCCTGTATAATAATTTAGACCACTGCTGCACTTTATTAGAGAATATAACAGCAATGAAGCGACATGTGTGATTTATTTCCGGCCTTGAATTACTCAACTTTCATTAAACGAAAAGTGATGACTATTTTTATCACAGTGATGCGAGATCATAGTGAATCTTCAAGAGGAGATCAATAGCTTTCAAATAATATATGATACTTTTGTAATCAAATGAACTGAATGGCTGTAGACACTGAGATGTTTCAGCACTTCTAGTGATGTAACATTAATTTTGCTAAATTAATTTTATATTATGATATGATATATCTAAGGGACGTTCAACTCCCATACCATGTACTGGAGGCCAGTGACTTTGGTAGACTTGATTGACGACGATAGTGTGTATCTGCATAAAACCATGGAAAAAGTTGTAAGCAATTCACTTCATCATTGTAAAATGCACCAGAATCCGAATGAATTGATTGCTGTACATACTAAGTAACACGCCCAGCTCAGCTTTGCAGAGGAATTGTCGGAAGAATCTGTGCAGTGTTCATGTGCACATACAAGCATGTCATCAATGTTCAATTTCAAATAAATTGTGACTTTCCATATTCATTGATTTTTCGATTGTCTTCTCTAAAACTTCCTCCTGTATAATAATTTAGACCACTGCTGCACTTTATTAGAGAATATAACAGCAATGAAGCGACATGTGTGATTTATTTCCGGCCTTGAATTACTCAACTTTCATTAAACGAAAAGTGATGACTATTTTTGTCACAGTGATGCGAGAATGTTTTCATAAACACCGACGAAATTTATACGGATTTCGTAATCAACTGTTCCTGAACTGTCCAATATGGTAGGACCTTAAAATCGTGGAAAGTCACCAATCACCACCGCTTGGTTTGCTTTTTATTCAATATGACATTCGCAGTTTATGAATCACTGACAGATAATCCCATTTTACTTGTTCGTCGGAGCTTTGATTGTAATTTGAAGGTCTCACAAGTGATGCTCTATAATCACGAGATGTCTCATAAGAAGACATAAATATATGGACATCGATAACTACTCATTACGAGGAGGCACACTTGGAATGAGAATACTTTAACGTTTCAATTTGTTTTTTTGTTCGTTTCTGATTGCGTCATCGGTAGATTTTCTTTAGATTTTTATCATGTATTTTACTTGCATAACAATGATTAAGGCATGGACATATTGTTGCAATGATTGTAGTAACAAGTAAAATCATCACTGATCACTTATCACTTAGTTCATGACTCCTTTGAGCAAAGGAAATAGATTATCAAACATTTTCCAGAAATAGTCCACAATTCTCAAAAAACACTGCTGAACCGATTTTCGAAAGCTAATCTTTTTGCAATAAGCTGCTAATTGTACAAAAAATTAATATGCATGAAATATTCAGAATCCACACCAATAGCCATTTATGCTACATACCGTAGGTGAACAAGTTCAATCCCTAGCAGTTGATATTGCAGCTGTTATTGACAGTTGCTTATTCTTATGGGAGTTTTGTAATGCTTTAGTCTCTTCTTGACTGGGTCCAGAATCTTCTTTCAACGGATACCCTGTATGAATGCGCGTATTAGAGTACTGGATTGATCACAACTTGTTTCACGGTTTTATCCATGCAGATATGCAAAAACAACCGTCATTGATCAAATCCAACAAAGTCACTGGCCGCCAGTCCAGTACATGGTTATGGGAGTTGAACATCCCTTAGATATCTTATATTAATCGTAATATGTCCCTGGTATTATACAACTTGTGGCTGAAGCATAGAAGTAGATAATTCTTTATTGTTATTTTATGTATATTGTATATTCTATGGTATTGTTAATTTCTATGGACTGAAGGATAATGAAGTTGGCATTATACTTATGTCTTGAAATATATTTTAATATTTGAATATTTGAATATTTGGAATATTTTGGCTGATATCGGTATTTTCACTTGTAATACATATTTAGATATCAATTCTTGATGAAATAAGTTGAGATTAGATAAATGATTTCTTATCAATATAACGATATTTCCCAAATCTAAAATCCTTGAGTTTGAAATTATCTGCTTGTTATGCACGCATGTTTGAAATTCAAATTTCAAATACAATTTTCTTATTATTCTGCACTTTTTAGCTCTGCATATAATCAGCTATTATTGACAGTTTACAGAATCACATTGCTTTAAGCCTAAGTGTCTCGATAACAGTCACCGAATTGGGTTGATTGTTTACCTGTAGAAGCTAATTACCGAAATGTGCAATTTTAGTGATGCCTGAATTGAATGAAAGCTTGAATTTTCTGACCTTTGACCTCATCTAATGTAATCATGTAATCTCAGAGCGATTAATAATTATTAATCGCAGATTAATTTCCGATGATTATAATCATCACCTTGACCAGAGGTTTCGATCTCTGAAAACACTAATGAAGCCATACAGGGTTTTCTTGGCTTTTGGTTTCATTTTCCATTTCAAATCGTGATCTAATGAAAATTTATTCAAAATTGGCGTTTTTCGACCTTTGACCTTCGCCTTAGCCCAGGAATGACCTTAAAAATAACAATAATATGTTTTTCTGAATTTTTCTGGATCCGATTTCGCGACGCAGTCGCTACCTCAGTGCACTAAAAAGAAGGTGAACCTTCTTTTTAGTGTACTGAGGCAGCGACTGCGTCGCGAAACGTTTGCCGTGTAAATATTTTTAGCAACTAACTTTTATTAAGGCCATTACTAAAGGGAGTGCCGTATTTTTGCTTTCGCATCCTCATCATGAACACCCTCCCGTATAAGGCTATCAACTGTTTTTCTGGATCCTTTCAGTGACCTTTCGACTGAAGAGTGCTTTGGCAGAATCGCTGCTGTGGTAGTTTGGGAGATCATCTGGGGGGCCAGGGTTAAGTACTTACTCAAGTCGTGCAAAGATATCCATCTTAATTGCAGCATTATCAATCAATCCCCTATCGATGTTGATCTCGAAAAATGCAAGAAAGATGGATACTTTGCACTTATCTTTCCCGTTCTTGCTGTTTGCATGCAGCGTTATACGCAGTAAAAGTCTCATCATGTCGTTGTCTAGGTTATCAAACGCTGGGTTCACTCCGATTTAAATGCAGCTTTCCGCATCATGTAATTGCTCGTATTTTGTGAATAATCATGTATTCTCTTGACTTATAACATTCATCATTGTGCTGGACTCTCCAAGATTTTCATTATTGGGGCGGTTTTTTCCGAAATATGCGTCTTTATTATTATTACTCTTGCGCATGTAGTTGCGCAGATATTTTGCAATTCGAAAATTTCGTCAAATTCTTGCAAAAGTAAACATTCGATTCAATTCAAAATTCTTTCAGACCATTGCTAAAGTGCAAATGAAATTGTATAATTAACAAGTTCACTTATCCATGAATGCTTCTAAGCAATCATTAAATGAATAATAGCAATAGGGTCAAGAGTAACTCATAATCAGCTTGCGCATGTAAGTCAATCTGTCAGATTTATGTTACGATTAATGAATCCCAAGTCAAAAAAATGGAAAGATCATCATGCTCCATAATAAAATTGGTGCACTTATTCACTGTGAAGTGCAGCAGTTGCTGTGTGTATTATTTTCTGCTCATGCAACTGGGATAGCAGCGTACTATTTGTGAATTTCATGCATCATCGTGTATTTCAATTGTATTCATCACAGCTCCACTCGCCCGATGCATTCAAACATACACTTCCAATATTGTTTTCTCATGTTTTCATTCGATGACTGTTCCAAATGCATCGTTTATCAAAGCCATCTACCATTCAATTCCTGCAGGTGTTCAAAAATCAATTTTTGAGAAAAAGTATTTAGGATCTTAATTAAGCAGTTATTTATGGTAGCAAGATGACCTAGAAGTTCAATACTGATACTACCATTAGAGCGAGCAGACGCCATTTCCAGGTAGCGCAATATTTCTTTGGGAATATTCTTTCGTGGCAACATCAAAGTTAGAGGAGGCTGGAGAATCCCCCACGGTTTTTGGAGCTTAAAATAACTCACGTATAAAAGGCATGATGTGTGCTATATCAGGATACCAACATGAACACACAATTGGTGACTTATTAATTCATCCGACCAACAACGAATGGTACTAATGAAGGCTATCAAATCTCAATTTCCACAATGGAACAGCATAAATTGTTTGTAAAGATAAAGAAAGAAAAATAAAAGCAATATAGCCATGTTTTCTCAACTTCTTAATGTGACTGATTTAAAAACTTACCCATGTGTCTCCACTTCTTTTTCAATATTCATTTGAACAGTCCGATTTTTCGGGGACCCAAGAAAGAACAGTGTTCTGACTTTCCAGCCAAAAGCATCTCTCACCGAACCATAGGTCTTTCGGATGAGATTTCTTCTCTCGACACTTCCTACCCGTATATGCACTGCAATTAGAATATCGATGTTTTGATTACAAACATGTAGAGGATTAATAAGATATTCCGAGCTGTCGTAGTAGAGGATGCCTCCAAGTTTATGTTTGTCCTCGCTGCATGCTTTGATAACATGTTGAAATGATTTTGACTGTTGATAGTCTTTCCCGTATGATGCGATGAGTTTTTGACGGAATTCTGCCCGAACAGACTTGTCCAATGAAGCAAAATCGATTAAGGATGAAGTGGCCTTCGGCTTCCACCCTATCTCTTTCTCAACAGACTTGCCAGATGAAGTATGAACCCTTTGGGATAAATTGGTCTTAGGGTTCCATCGGTTTTTGATTGCAGGGCTACGTTTCGCTTGATGATTAATGACAATTTTGTAAAAGAAAAGTGCCACTATTATGAATAAAAGAATAAAACGCAGATTTCGTTTAGTGTACATGTTCTTCGCTTACAATGCTAATCGTTACGAGCCGTCTCTACCACGGAGCAGCAGTTTGAAGGGGATAGAACTCTTTTTGATCGCCAATCCGTTCAGAGAGTAAGACAGCATGCTCATGAGCTCAGACACAGCTCTCGCTAACAAAATGCGGCACTAATATCTGTGATGGAAATATCGACAGTGTGATAAAAGGCACTCCTATTATTTTTAAGGTATCAAAGCTTTTTCTATCAGAGCAGTAACCAAAAATTACGAATTGATTTAGAAGTCAGAAGCAGTGGTTGTCCGTGTCAATGAATCTCCAATAATGCGGCTTCACTGCCTGAATTAGGAATAATAAAGGCAGAGCAGTGCTAGGAAGACATGAGATTAGAAAATTGAATGTGCAGTGCTTTTAATAATAAAAGTATATAATCCCGAATCTTATCATCTTCAACTCTCGAGTTGATCACAGACATAGATTTTGAATCAATAGGCTATGGCTTCTCTAATTCGTGAGTTGGTACGTTATGTCTGAATGTATGAATTTTAAAATAATTTTGATAACCTTCCATCTTTTTATCCGTCAACCAATAGGTAGAATATTCAGTATATTCTACGGTGTATAATACCATTCTAGAAATACGACCATGTGATTCGTGTGAGGGATAGCAGTCATTTGAAGCAGCGTCACCATCAGGGATGTCTATGAATAATATGATATAGAACTCGGGATACACAACTCCCCATGGACTCCTCGATATATAGCATCTGGACAGGAACCTTTTCCACAGAAATCTACGAATGTAGCGCTAGCAGGCTGACATGATTTGAATTTTTCATTCTTCACTTTTATCACCATTTAATTACACTGAAGATCAACATGCCTAACAAATGTAATGCTCTAAATTGCAAATCTGAGTACGACTCATATGAAGCATCACCTAATATAACATTCCATCGATTTCCTTTGAAAAATAAGAATTTGCTTCGTCGGTGGCTTACCAGAGTGTCAAGAATTGGCTTTAAACCTTCCCGTAACAGTTGCCTGTGCTCATTACATTTTCATGACAATGACTTCATTACGTCTAGCACAGACAGTTCAAAAATTCGAAGACAGCTAAGGGGTGACGTTCCTTTGTAACGGCGGCATCTGAAACCAAACACTGCACCGTCAAAATTTCCTGATCTACCAGCTCGCTTTTCTACGAATCCCGCGAAGCTTAGAAGTGGAAATGCATCGTCTACAGTCCGAGCAGAAAAAGAAGTTCAGAGGTTGAACCAGCTCGTTCACAATTCAAATGTTGCATCATAATGAATATCGAAATGAGCGTGCGAGTGTATTTGGGTAGCGTTCGTGTTCCCACATGGCAATATTCCCGCATCATCACGGACAAGATTACTTGGATTTCACAGGTAACGAACATAATGTCATTTTTGAAACACAACTGTGACAACCGAGATTCGACTTGCATCAGAGATTCGTTAATTTCATTGATACAAGAATATGTGACAGTCTTTTCGACTCAGATGAATCAGTTAGAATGAAATTCTTGTTAGACCCAGGGATATATAGAGGTAGGGGATTGATAACTCCTTTACGCTCTTACCAAGTGTAGGGTTAAAATTCAATATTTTCAAAACTATAATGAAAGCTTAAATTTGTGTTTATGTATATCTACATTTTGAAGTGAGAACTGCCAAATACAATCGAAAGCTTGTTTTATTGAAATAATCTTAATTTTGACAAAAAATATCAGCTTATTTTAATATGAACCAGTAATTTTTCTGAGCTTTCGCTCATTTTTTTCAGGTTCTTTTTCAGTATTCATTCGTTTTAACTCGTTTTTTGCAAAACAGTTGAATGCGCATATTACAATCGGTTCGAAACATAGGTGCCCGGAGGTACATTTCTGTTGAATCAATGAATTCATTTCTGATGTATCAGACGAAACAATCTGAGATAAAATACACAGAAATAGTTTACGCGGGTATAAAGACGATAAAAACTTCATGCGAATACTTTCATGACTAATCAAAAATTCATAGCACATCACTGCGAACGATGTGACAGTGAAACAGAAATCCGTCGGCTTGCATAAGCCACCTCGGTCAGCCATCTCGAATAATTGCTCAATACTTTCTGGTAAATTGCAGGATTCTTCGTCTTGTAAGACTAACAGTAATTTGCAATTATCACAATGTCTCCGGCGACTAATGCTTCGGCCTATATATCCGGCAACAAAAAAGGAGATGTTTGCATCATTCACCGAAACGTCATCCAAGGATAAAGTTTTCATTTCATCAATAAAATCTGAACAAAGATCATTCGATAGTGTAGCGTAATCATCAACACTCAAAGATGATCGGTCAATCAGATGAGATGCTTGGAAGATCATGTTTTTCTGAATGCAAGTGAAAACTCGAATTTTCTTTTCTGCTTGTAGGAGTTGCTTGATGGACATGTAGAAGTTTCCGCCGTTAAGCTGACGGTACCAACCGAACCTACCTTCAATTGGGTCCGAGGAAAATTTTCCAGTTAAGACGTAATCAAAATCGTGATGCTCCAATAAATGATATGCCAGTAATTCCATTGCTGTCATCGATTGTATGCAGGCAAGAAATGTCTCTGAGGTTAAACCAGTCATTTTAGATGATTTCCAGGTTTTGAAGACTTGTATTGCTTGCTTCAGAAACAATACCGAGACATCCTGTCTCGATCGAATTGGTTTGCAATGATCATCAAGCTTTCGAGCACCTGAAATGCAATTGATGTAACTGTAGAAGTACAGGTATATATTTAAACAAAGGACATTTTGCATTTGTGAATACACACTGAGCTGGGAATGAAGTAGTCTATTGAATGATAGGAGTTAAATGTTTCTGTTAGCTAGCATATGCACATGTATAGGCATTTTCCTACATGTTCACTGTTTGCCTGTAAACTGTGAAACAAAGGTAATTAAATCGCGAAAAAATTAGCTGTATTCAACGAACAAACTTACATGTAGATAGATGGCATTTCAGTCCAGATATAGTAGCCATATTTATGTTACGCGTATATTGTGAATCTTATCTAAGTGATTTGGCAAGAGTATGCATATTGATCAAAATTATGAACAGCTTTTTCAAAAACATAATAACATAAAAAATAACTACCGGTAAGTTTCAAAATAATGTTTACTGGTTTTCTCTTCTCTGATGATCATTTGCGAAGTTAGATGAGAAACAGATTTTCAAGAGCAGACAAAGTTTATTGGATAATTTAAGCTTAAAGTTGAAATGCGGTCCGACTTAATCCGACCCACCCTATGTTATCATAAACACATTTTATGTATGAAAAAGCCACACTCAAATTAAGTTACGATGTGTATTGAAAAAGTAAATAAAAATAAATCTACAGGACGTTTCAGACGCAGCTGACGTCCGAAACGTCCTGTAGATTTATTTTTATTTATGACGATCGGACAATCTTTTGAAATCTGTATACGACAACATTTTTACATCAAAAGGAGAAGGGTTTCGCCTAGCAGATTTCATGAGAGCAACGTAGACTCTTGGAACAAAAACGTCAGTGCACAAATTTCTTTCTATTTTCGAGTGAATGCTATCGCATTCCATTTGTGTATGGCCTTGCATCAAATATTTTTGAGTTATAGTGACTCCAGTTTCCGTGGCAAGACTGCAGTAAGCATTAGCCAAAACAACATTTTTATTTTGATAACCACAGTTATCGCTCCAAACGATGACATGTCTTACATTTGGATGACATCTAATGTACTCTCTGAAGTGCTCTACCTGTATTGAAGCAAACACATCCCTAGATAAATCACCCTGCGTCTCATCCCATACATAGCAGAAGCCTTGCTGAGTGCTCATGTTATAAAATGTCAAATTGTGAACTTGCAATCTGCAGCGGTAGTACATAGCACTAGCTTTCGTTTCGGGACAAAGGAGGACTTTTTGAGTATCCATTGTCCACACCGAGACCTCGTCTGAATTCGCGAGAGATTTATCTATTTCCTTTGCATTTCTAGCTTTTTTGGCGTTATTCACGTGTGTTTCATACTTTTTACGGTCAACTGAACCCATTTTGAATCCTATGCAAGTGTCACACTGATCCTTTTTTGGTAAAAAAACCGCGAATTTCATTTCTGTGAACATGTATTTGAAGTAAGTCAATGAAGCTGTCCTTAGATTGGCTAGTGTCGAGCTTTCTTTGTATTCATCATAAATGTCCTGTAGCTTCGTTCCAGGATAAAGAAACTTCTTATCTCTGTAAGCATCAGAGCTTCTACAGTAATGCGAGTCAATCGTAGGAAGATTTTGCAAAAAGTCAATCAAAAATTGTTTTTCCTGCTCGTCAAATGGTTTTGTCGGTCCTGACTTAGGAGAGAATGCTTGTCGATTATTTTTCGCAATGTGGCTGCTAATCCAGCTTCCAACAGTTCGTGGAGATACTCCAAAAGTGGAACAGAACAGAGACTTGCAGACACAAACTCTCTTTCCATTTGACGGCAAAGCGAGAAAAAACCTGAAAGAATTCTTTCGTCTCGACTCACTTGTAGAAGAGGTGGTATGCTGTTGTGTATCAAATCTTTCAACGTGATCCCTAATGAACGTAAGTCTCTCATCCCAAGAGGACATGGACCAAAATGAAGCAAAAATATTTTGCATTTCCTCAGCAGTAACTGAATTACAATCTCTCTTGTCTGTTTTTACACAGTAGCCAGATGTACAGGGCAATCCCACCCCACGACCACTAACTGGTGTTCCTGATCTGTTAGTGTACTCAATCCCCTTCAGTCTCCTTGCTTTGGCTTGATTTATTTTCCAATTTTTGGGACAAGAGCGCTTGTGACGATACTTGCTACTTAATTTTAATTTAATCTGCACATTTGTATTACTATTCATCAAAGGAATAATTTCTTTATTATTGTCAGTTTCCCATTCACATTCTTCAAGTGCGCGTTCTTCCGTGTTGACAGCATGAGGGTCCATCGGGGTTGACTCGTTTGAAGTAAGGGTGGATATTTCCACATCCTCCTCAATATCCGAACCTGAAAAAATATATTAGTGCACTGATTCGATAGACCTAATTCACAATGATTGCATAATACTGTATTATTATGATGTATATATATATATATATATATATTATTGATACATCATAGTTTAAACAATCTAACATTTAGTGCCATATTCCATACCCATGAAAGCAGTTCAAAGCTCATACAACACTATTTTGACATATTGAGCGGTTTCAAAATCACATATAGGATCAAATTTGCTTTAGATGTTTGTAATTATATTAAGTGACATAAGGTAACATAAATTAAGACAACATAAAAACAGTGAAAACGAAATTTTACTAATGATCTATACTCTAAACGATAATGTTTCTCAGCAATAGGGTCATTATTATAATTTTCTTTCAAGGAGACAGGTAGAAATTAAACTAGTCTATCTGTGCTTGTCCACGTACATCACATTTAGTAATGCCAAGAATTCAATTGTGTGGCAAATGTTGTACAAACCCACTCACTGTCATCCTACTATGAGGAAAAAGGCAATAAATTTTTGCCAAACAATGGCGAGGCTAGACAAATTCATCTTTTTCAAATCATTGTCTGAAATGACTGATTAATGAACACTCATTTTGTCTCCAACAGTTTAGGATAGGCGAAAGTCTAAAGCCTACGGATCATGATATTCAATCATGGTAAATCGAAACCACAAAAATATTGCTAAAGTAGTCTATTTGCATTTTAATTTTAATATAAACTATCCGTAGACACATTAACATCACTCAACTTACCCAACGTTATTAGTTCCGCCGCCTGTTCAATTCTGTACTTGGCCTTTCTTCTCGGCATTTCACTCGCACAGCAGCACCGCAATGTATCAAAACTCGTGAAGAAATGAATGATTCCGTTAATCATGGGGACAGCGATATCATTGCCAAGCTACGATAGATATCTGTATGCGTGTGACTCATCAGATCAAAGCTGTTCAATCTCGGAGCAGAGACTGCAGTCACGTGCGTATCTCAAGTTGCGAGATAGGCAACATGCTTATGACGAGATACATCAAGTTGTGAGATAGGCAATATGCATTTTCAGTTTTTCTGAAAAAACTACTCGTGACTTTCTGCGTAATATTGGATGGCGGTTGCGGGTCAGGTACCTCATTATGATTCACCAACAATTTACATATTGCCTATCTCTGAGATAGGCAATATGCTTATGATGGTGACGATATATATATATGAAACAAATCAATTTTCATCGATCAATTAATTTAAGACTTGAAATTTATTAATCAATAATATTTTATGAATATTTTCAATAACTTACTTAAGGCATGTTGTGGAGGTGTCCTTGCTATGCTGTGAGGATTCAGTGATTTGCGTTTAAGGGAATAGGCTACCTTCAAAGGTTTATTCTCCTCATGAGCATGTAACTGCCTCAAATGTTTGAAGTAAGCTGTACATTCCCCTCCAAAGAGTTCCGGAAAGTTTGAAGCGGGAGGTTCCATTTTACTTTTGTTGACCCAGTTGTTAAATAAATTTTTAAAGTTATGGGTAAAGTCAAATAGCAAAAACAACTTCTCATTATCTCTGAACGGATGCTCAATGTATGGCTTGATGGTTCCTCCACAAAGCTCAATAAAGAGCGATCTAAAAACAAATTGTAATCATAAGGAAAAAGTATTTCTTCATTTGCAACCATAATGCATGCTTTGTTATTAGTTAGGCTTATATAAAATTACAGTAAAACGTATTGAATAATCTCTCAATACATCAATTAAGGTAAGGTAAATTATCATTATATCATAATCAAGCAGTCCTACGGAGCATTCATTTTATGTCAATATACCGTGTATCAAATATATATATATATATATATATATATATATATATATATATATATATATATATATATATAATCTTTATTGGCAGCGAATAGTATTGTCTCTTATACTTCGTTTAAGAGATGATATGAATGCAATGCACAAAAAATTTGATTTGTACCTTAGGAGTTATTTATAGTAAAGAGTTATTTATATATAAAGAGTTATATGTATCGTACAATTTAGAGATGCATCATAATACCGTGTATGTAGTGTAGTGTAAAATAATGTAATAATATTCTTGTCAATATATATAATCGGTATAATGTAATGTAAATAATAATCATCTCACCTGTTCACGACATGATTGTCAACAGAAACTGCAACTATGAATAGAAGTTCATGAAGTTTCTTCATAACCTTTTCGAACCAATAACGCAGCTGTTGTGTCGTTAAAGTTGTAATCGGGATCAGACAGACCACTTCCTTATATTTAGTGAGAATTGATTGCACCATAAAAGTCAACACTGTTTTTGCTCGTTCACCAGTTTCTGTAAGACCGATGTATCTCCCATTTTCATATTCTATTCTATTAGCAGTATACACTTCGTCGATTAGTAGAGTCATCATCTTTTCTCTTTCATTCAAAGAGGCACACGTAGCCCTAATAAAATCAATGTCGATTTCTCCTAGTTCTACTGATGCGGCTTTTGATAGCTGGCGAAGTCTGCTCATTGATGGGAGCACAAAAAAATCCGATAATCTTTTGTACAAGGAAGTACTAGTCATTTTCCACATGAATGACAGGGTTATCATGTTAGACGAATATCGACGGGCATTGGGATTTACTTGAGACAATCTTATCTGCTCACTAAAGAATTGAACAATATGAAGCAACTTCGACGTTTCTGAGTCCATATCTTCAGACTCCAAGAGAAGTGTTTCAAGTCGATCGATGGAATATTGCAAGGAAAGTAAAAACATATTCATTGCGGTCTCATGTGAGACTTCATTATTGACCAGAGATTTGCACAATGCAAGCACATTTGAAATTTGATCCAAAGATCGAATTCTATTATTATCAATTATGTGAGCAAATGTTTTTCCTGCAATGGGCGAGTTATCAATAAATGCACTAACCTCCATCGTTTGGTTCACAGAGGCCGAAGATAAAATTCGAGGTCGGAAGTTTGATTGGTCGTCAGTTATTGGTATCGGTATATAAGCAAAAACAACAGTCGGAG
Organism: Prostheceraeus crozeri; assembly: GCA_907163375.1. NCBI lineage: Eukaryota > Metazoa > Platyhelminthes > Polycladida > Euryleptidae > Prostheceraeus > Prostheceraeus crozeri. The sequence continues at coordinate 129,502 of CAJQUW010007385.1, read as the reverse complement.
ATTTTCTGATTAATACGAATTCAGATGGCAACGAAACTTCGGAAATTTTATCACAAAATTCATCGTATGTTTCAACGCTACTCTCCGTCAAAAGATCGTTATTTAATTCTTCAATGCGTGAATTGTCAAGTAGAAGTCGTACTGATGACGTCGATGAATGGGTTGGTCTGGTGGTTTCGGGTGGTTTTGATAGATACAGAGGTAAAGCAGGGAAAACTCGAGGAACTGCACCGGGTCGTACTCTAGGTGTTCGCAAATCTTTTGTATCTCTCCGTTTATCTAGCGACGTAAATGTTATATCCTCGGCGTAAAAATGCTTTGAGCACACTCTTGTTGAGTTGGTCCCTATTAGATTTTGTCTTGGTATTTGTTTAAGCCAAAGATCACGCTGTTGTTCATCAGTTGGGAATCTGAAGAAGGACACCGGAGACTGTGGAGAATCTTCATTCTTTAGCGGTTTGTAGCCGCTACGGCACTTCGGGACACAACACGTGTACACCATCGAAGAACGACGAATGCTAGTGATATTGCACTGAAGTTGTGAGCGGAAATGATATTGACTGCAGCTGTGTGTGACTGAAGCAATGTCTCACCGAAGTAATACTACAATCAGCATTCGATCGATCGATGGTTGATGTGCGCACGCGGTTATTGAGGCTGTGTGTCCCCGCTGATCTAAGACAGACATCGCCACGCACGCACACACGAAGTACACATTGTAAAGACTACGGTACATAGTGACGAAATCTATTTGATTCCCAAATTACAGCACACCAGAATTTTAACCCTACACTTGGTAAGGTCAGTGCTAACAGCAGATGTAGTTATCAATCCCCAACCTCTATATATCCCTGGTTAGACCAAATGAAATTGGCGACTTTACCTGAACATGGTAGACAATATAATATTTTCAATGAGTTCTGCTACATATTCGCACTTATGCAGTCAGAATGTTATAATTTTGCCGTGTTTGAGGACATGGAGAAAAATCACAAAAAAGGATTGGTGAGCAAGGTGAATGATCTGGTCCTCATAAGTATACTTGAGATTGAAAATATCCAAACTGATGCATTTTGATACTAATGTGATTTTGGCAATTGACGAAATATACATTGCGAAGCGTGTGGAATTATCTGGTGGTAAAATTCTGGGTGTAACAAAAGACGGGGACTTAGCTCAAACAGCTTTATGTTTCATGATCAAGTCACTGACTTCAAAGTATCTCGAAATTGTAGGAGTTTATCCCACGAAATATTTGACTGCAAGCAAATTACAGCAGCATTACAATGAAGTAATGAACAAAGTGCACAACGTCGGTTTCCGAGTTCGTTCTGTGTTGGTAGACAATAGCCATCCAAACAGAAAATGTTTTGCATCTCATCTTTGTGGTGGTGGTCTTCAGCCATTTGTGATCAGTCCTTGGACAAATGATAAGTTGTTTCTGATATTTGACCTTGTACACAACATCAAGAACATTTACAATAATTTTAAAAAATCGCCGTGAAACACATGTCCTTACATGCCACAACATTTTGACTCCACAACGGCAAGGTTTTCTAATGTTCAAGTAGTGTACAATATTGAAGCTGATAAACCCTTGAAAATGTCTCACAAATTGTCGAAGACTGTCTTGAATCCTACAAGTATTGAGAAATCCTCATTCAAACTAGCAAACGCTGTATTACACGAGTCAACGATAGCTGCATTGAATCATTGTGAACTCACAGAAACCGCTTCCGTTTTACGCTTATTTTCGAACGTTTGGAAAGTTATGAATGTAAAGACACCATCGATTGGATTTCGCAAACGAGACATAGAGATCCTGTTCGTTCTATTAATGACTGGAAGCTCACTTTTTTTGGAAGAGTTTGCAAATTTTTGGTGAGGTGGCAGCAAAGCAAAATGAAAGGTTTGACACATGAAGCTTTCAATACAAACATTCAAACTTACTCTGCACTGTCACAATTTGCACGCTTTCTGATTAATGCATGCGGTTTTGATTATGTGCTGACAGGACAGATACCATCAGATTGTATTGAAGTCGTTTCGGCTGGATGCGCCAACTTTGCGGTGCACATTACTTTATATCACTTCGGCAGCTTATAGAGAGTGACTGCAAAATTCGAGCAATTTCATTGCCTAAGTTTTCTCAAGTCAATTTGACCGATATAGATTGTTCCACGGCCGAAAATCCAGTTGAGTCGTCTGATGCAAATAAAGAAGATGCTGCTGCCATGTATAATTTTGTAGACATGAGCAATGAGCCGGACGACAGTGATCTTGGGATTATTTATTATGTGTCAGGAGCATGTGCGCGCTCAGTTTTTCGAAGACATCGATGCTTGTCATGCAAAGAATTGTTGGTGAAAGATAGGTCAGTGCTAGACTTATCTACCGATAACAATCCCGAAACGACCCATTTTTTGAAAACCATTGATAGAGGTGGGTTACAAGAGCCCAGTGATCACACATTCGAGTTTTGAGTTTTTGCTTGGAAAGGTTTTTATGAGTTAGCGCTTTCAAATGAGTTGCGAATCAAAAACTTACGTTTCGCTATTTATCAGATCATGTTGTAAGTGACACTTTCGAGCAGTTCATCGGACGCATAGGCCCTACACTGCACTAATGGTCACAATATTATTTATGCCCTTAGTGTGAGCATTTTCAACTGTTTTGCGAAACAGTTTGTAAAAAGATATTCAGATACTTCAAATCAAAAAAAAAGAAAATGAGCGGAAATGTATCAAACTAAAAAGTGATTTCTTATGATTTATCATCTATACAGATGCTTTCATGAATTTTGTTTTATTTGGAGACCAATGCGTGGCTTCTTTACTCTGTCACAGGGATGGTGGATTATATTAACAATGCATTGTTAACTGCAAGCCCCACTTACCAGACACTTTATCAGACAAATCACTAATGTTCCTGATGCTGCACGCGCATCATCAGACAAATTTCCTGCTTATCAGGCAATTTTTGTCTCATCGCACTCACTAATCTGTATTACTACGTTTGCTGCATATCATGCTACTTATGACTAATATATTCACACTTTTATCAATCATATATATATATTAATAATTTTCAATTATAAGAATATCCCATACTTCAATAAAAAGTAGGGTATTTTTTATAGACCTTACTGGTCTTGATATTTGACATATTGATGCCATATTGTAATTTAATTTTAACAATGTTCTTTACAACTTTTGAGGTTATATACAAGCATTTCCTTTGAGTGGTCGTCAATTGAGCAAATGTTAACTAAAAATGCATCAGGCTGATTCACATTAGGCCTTTATGGATGGAATGTGAGTGAGTGAGACAGAGTGCGAGCGATTGTGGGTAGGTTTCTCCAGATATAATTCGCTGGTGATGAATCGTTTCGAAGACAATATTTTTAGAAAAGCAGACAAAGAGCTTTCTCCGATAATTTGGCTGATAATTGTTTCATATTGTCTGTTCCAAATGTCTGGTCTTTATGGCTGATAAATTCTCTATTATTTGAGTGGTTACACTCTACAGTGTACAGATGCTTGTACATGCACCCGGGACGAGCAAACCGAATAGTTTTGCTAGAAACTTGCTAGCTGTTTGCTAATTTTGTGAAAAATAGAAATTTTGATAAATTCCTACTATGTTTGCTAATTTTGTTAGAGGCCTACCAGTTTCTAGGCAAAATAATAAAATTATAAAAAACTTTTTAATTTTGTTAAATATTTATGAAATATTAGTCAAATTATCCTAAATGTCAGAACAAAACATTAATTAAATACATGTTTTCAGATAAGATCTGATATGCCATCCAAAACGCAGTGTGTTGTCAGGAGCATTAAACTTTTGATTGACATGAATCGATGAGAAATTGTCACAAAAGGCATTGATTCACTAATATCTCTCATTGAAGACCTGTGATTCGATGCTTGGTCAAATGAGCTTGAAAATAAGTTTCAGCACGAATGTAGCAATCAGATATTGTGTTCGAAACTGTATGTTTTACTTCTATATTGCTTGTATGAATCTTGTGTATTATCTTTGTGAAAACTACTCGATACGTCATGATATGAGCCTTAAATCGAAGAAACAGTTTAAGTCGTGTGAAATTTCACCGACTCTGAGATCCTATCGAACTATAGTAATCGCTTCGAACTTGCTCTAATCGTTCTCAGGAAACGATAGGAATTCCTGTGACGAGAATCCTATATTGGGTGCTATATTTAGAAGTCTGTATAAGGCGCTCAGAGAGTTGCTACCATTTCCCGATGTTTCACGAAGGTGTCACGAGCATGTTGTACGAGTAATCAGTTTTCATGATTATTTCTAAAGCACTACTTTATTCTAATGCATCCCAACCTCTGCAATTATCTAATTTATATTTCTGACCTATTCTGAGAAGGGATTATCATGTCTTCAAGATGGTGAGCCTCCCGACTTCGAACATTGCAAAGCATTTCTTCGCCGCGCGCTACGTCTATCAGTCAGTTCACGGATTCCTCCTGTGGTGTGAGGATGCGTTTCAGCTCGTCGAAGTGAAGACTGACGGCGCAGTTTTCACTATTCATTGAGGATAATATGCATGTTGCCATCCTTTGTTTAAGATCATTAGCGTTGATATGAGTGTCCAGATGGAGTGTATATGGTGCGTCACTATTATTCAGACTTGTGAGTAGCAAATAAATCGTATTTGTCAATCAGGTGTAAAAACAGATGACTTGAAGAACATTCTAAGCCAACCATTCAAATTATAATGTCCTTCGATTTCCAAATAAAATGTACATTCAGTTAACCCATTTGGCGCCATCGTAGCGTTTTCGTTACAGCACTTCTCGGAGTCTGCTGTCTTCTCCAGCTAGCGACATATGATACATTATTTTGATTACCATACGTGATTTATCTTATATTTTCAGGCAAACTATCGCCAATTCAGAAATTAACACTTTGGTGCTTATATTTGATCACGAAATTAGACAAAAACTGGGCATAAAATCTGCTTCTATACTGGAAGACACAGTGGATGAACGTGCACATGTAATTTACTATCCATGTGATTTGCGTAATCTCATTATTCATATAATGCCGAAAATAGCAATCAGTGCTTCATCAGATATTTATTCATGACATGGCATGTCAATTTTTTGAAACCGTAGCGTTTTAGTTACACTGGCGTAATGTGATATACAAAATGTTAAAAACAACAACCGTGTAAATGAAGCAAACGGTGGTGAGTACTGTCAATTTTTTTCAAAACTTATGTTTGTTGAGTACTGAAAACGATCTACAATTGCATTGGAAAATTGCACTCTTAGTGTCTTCTAAGTGTGTGTAATGCTTGTTGATATTTTTAGCCTATGGCTTTCCCATCACAAAAACAACCGAAGTCCATTGCCATAGCACGTTCCTCAACATTAGACTTGCCGGCTCATGTACAAGCGAACGTCAAAGAGAGATCAAATCTCAAGCATTTCCAGTTATAGCTTAAGCATGAACATTGCAGGGTGCCAGTTCGCCTGAGCATAGAATACACAGATGTCCTCCGACTCGAAAAACTTCAATGCAAAACTTGATTCGCCGTAGACAGTGGGTCTCGCCCTACTAGGGCACGCCAGCGGCTCGAGATGGCGCAAACTGGTTTAAAATATCTATAAAGGCCAAACTTGAATATTCTTGAAATATTATATCAACCTATGTAGCTATCTGAAGACAATACCCAAGCTGTTGCTTACTATCGACTGAGATATGCAATAGGCCTAATGCCGACGATGACGCCACATGACTGTTGCCACCAAACCTCCAGAAGTAAATGCTTCATCAGAGTTCTGAGGATGATGAGTTGAAGATCAGTTTATGTGTCTCTGAGGTACGTTTCTCAAGCGATGCCTCAGAGGTTAGTGACATCGTAGGGCAGTGTGAGATTGCAACGAAAGATGATTTGAATGATCATTTCAGTAAACAGAAAAAGCAGTCAATAAAATGGCAAATATCGGTGATTCTCATCTTCGCAAATAGGACAAGTATTCTCTGGATGCATTTCAGGGCGAGAATCTTTATGGGATGCTTGATACGCAGGCTGATGGTCTTATCGATCTCTTAGTGGCAGAGACCAATGACTACCCGGGACAAAAGAACTGTTTAGGCCTACATAATGTTGAACAATCTCAAATGCGTTCATTTCTTGGTGTTCTTTATTGATGTGGACATTGCGAATTACCGAGGCTTCTCCAACTGTAACTTGACTTTGGAGTCGACGCAGCAAGATAATCAATTTCTCGACATGAATTTCGAAATATAAAAACTTGTTCTCATTTGAACGATAACGATTTCACACCAAACAGCAACGAAAAGCATCATAAAGCAGGCCTTTGATTGAATTTGCTAATTCACAGTTTCGACAAATACCTCTGAAATATGATGGAGAGCTTTTATGATGAAGCTATGACTCATTCCTTCGGCACAGGAATTGCTTGGAGCAATTCATAAGCTACATTTGAAAAAACATGCCTTTGTATATTTTGACATCATATGACGCCATCGCAACGAAATCGTTACGGCTTTAATTTCTAAGAAAGGGCTATTGTATTGAACTGGTCATCATATATTATTCTTAATTATAACATTCTGAAATACTTACCATCGTTTTTGCAGAAAATTTGCCGGCATTTATATAGGCGGCCTTAAATGGGTTAAAGAATTAATCGTGTGATTCATCATGATAGGAGATGGAGACTTCGATCCTTGATGATGAGGCATATTTCCCAAAAATAGGGGTGGTAAATAAACATTAATTTCCTCCATTTAAAAAAAATTGCAAGCGTTCTCCGGATTCTCGAATAGAATCCGCAGCGTATGCGGCTGCCTTCCAGTGGGTGTTTCATTCGGGAGCTGGTCGGTACGATGATGATAGTGTGGTCCCTCATCAAATCATAAGAAAGTTAACTTCCTCTGAAATTCATCAGCATCGAGTATAGAGAGAATCCATATTCTATGGACAATCCTCACCATGACAGCGCGCACCGCTTAGCAATGTGCACAGCAGCCGTCCCATGCGTCATTGAATCTACTGAAAATCTATTCTTGAGAGAGAAAGGGATACTAAAAAGTAGTCCACCAATGTGACATTGAAACTGTCCAAGATACATGACTGAAGTGAAGTGGTCGTGCTAAACATCAGGATCACAGGGCTTCTTTGGGACCACACTATTATCACTGTACCAGCTGGTCGTATGGAAAAAGATTGAATCTTCTTTTAATTCGCTGATTGATACTGTCGATAATGTAACTTGCGTGCACATCTAAACCGTCGTTTGTCAGGCCTTCATGCAGGGTTGGCATATTTTTTAAAATACGAATTTTGTGGTTTTTTAAATAGGTCAAATGCTTCACTGTATAATTCGGATTTGTGCAAGACATTTGAGGGTACCTTATTGTTAGTGATTTCAGTTAATGGGGAAATTATTTGACATCAAATATCAAATCGGATTTTCTGCTTAACCGGCATATGTTGTCCACCGTGGGGAAAATGTGTTATGGATTAATTCGTGCTGTTGTAAATTATTGGGATGATAAAAGATACTAAGATAGTTGAAAATATCACCTGATTGATTCTTATAATAGAAGCTCGATCAAAACCTGTGTCATCTTACTGTTTTTCAATTATGTTATGTTCTGTATGGCCTATTCCTTCTCCTGTGTGCGTCAAACACATTCAATGCTTTTTGCATCAAAAACTCTATTGTGCATTTCGGACGCAATATCATAAATTGTCTATTAAAGAGATATCATAAATGGGAACTGATTGAAACTGACCAAACCAGCACAATTGATGGTAGAGGAGCAATTACGACAGTTCTGTAGGCTGACATCTGCTGATGAGGTGAGTCTTTAAATTATGTGATTCTTTGCTACTGCCTCCGAATGTTTTGGCTTTAGCAGCATTGTGTTTTTCTGCTGTTAATCCTTGGAGCATTTCGTAGCAGGATGACTTCGATCAACAGTTACAATGTATAAATATGTAGAGCTATTCTTGTCACTGCCTCCGAATGTTTTGGCTTTAGCAGCATTGAGTTTTTCTGCTGTTAATCCTTGGAGCACTTCGCAGCAGGATGACTTCGATCAACAATATATTCAATTAATATCAACGGTAAATTTCATCAATGTTTTGCTACGGCGTAGGTTAACTGTAATTTTATCAATATAATGTGAGCGGTCTGCGAACCCACTTTATGCGTCAAGATCAAACCCACAAGTTTTATGATGTGTAAATTATACATGTTATAATTATAATGCAATATATTTACACATCGTTAAACTTAGTTTCATCATGACTCATTAAGTGGATTCGCAGGATGCTCACATTTTATTGATAAAACTACAGTTCATTGAAGCTGGGACATTCCCATAACGACGTCTAAATGTTTCATAATTTTAATAAACTTATAATTAATAAGACTTAAGGTTTGTCCTTAAGAGGACAGGTGGTGCGTTCCCACCGGCAGACATTAAACGTTCAAGGCGTGTCAAACTTTTGACTATCCTAGGACTACATTTTAGAGCCAAACTTGGCGAGATCGGTGTGGAGGACGTTCCCACTGTCCATTTTTCAATCAGCGCTTCTAAAGCGGGGCTGGACCTTACCCCTAATGGTCCTTTGACTTGTGATCCTCGACAAATGCATGAATGCATGAAGGTCTTTAAGCACAAAGACTTGACGGATCTGATTGCGTGCCTGGCGGACCTTCCCGGGGGTCCATAACATAGCGCTATACGGGCTGGACTTCACCCTTAAGTGTACGAGATCGTACAAGACCGCTTAACAAGTGATCTCCTTGGTCAAAGTTTCAGGCTCGATTGATTAGGAACTTATATATAAATAGACACTTAGTAATCACCATGTCAACCCTATGGAGACCAGTAACGGACACAGTCCATTCATCACACTAAGGCAGTAGGCGATTAAAAAAAAACAACGTTAAAACAAATAAAACAATAGCCAGTCGTCAGCAGGTACCCGCCTGGTCGCGTTTCGGCCCCTCTACCTGAACGCTCAAGCCCAGGCGGGAGGGGCCCCGCATAAACTTATATGCGGCTGGCATTCTAAAATCAATACAGTAATGATATGTGTAATAATAAGTAATACTGATGGTAATAGTAAAAACAAAAACAAAACAACCGCAAAAGACGGATACAACCAAAACAAACTAAAATATATGTGTGAAATACTGAAATGGTATAACCAATAAAAAAAATAAAAAATAAAAGAAAGATGCTAAGAAAACAAACAAACAGTGTTAATTTTATTGTTTAAAATGCGCACTGCGATGTCAGCTGCCTGGCTGAGAAATATCCAAACTTGATTAGAAAATTGTTATGACCGGTTAGGATTTTCTCAGTACATGCCTTCATTTTAGACTTACAATATCCTCTGCCGCTCATCACAAAAAGTGTCATATTAATTCGTTTAATTAGATCTTCAAGATGCGAGCAGATGCGACAATAACGTAAAACCCGGCCGGCAAATACATTAATTCCCATGTTATAAGGTATTGCACTGTCTGGAAATGTCAACAGAACAACAGGGAAATCAAAATCTTCCACTTTATGATATATTGAGGTTCGAAGACCGTCACTACTAGATTGGAGTCTACTACATCTACGATATATGTTATGGCAAAATATTGGGGCAATGTCTAGAAAACATTCTAAAAATGTTTTAAGATAACATTTTCATAATATTCTCATGTATTGTCATTTGAACATATAATATTTTTTGGAATGTTTTTATAGCAAATTCACGACATTTTCTGAACACTTTTAGAATGTTTTTTGTTGGAAATTCACGTAAGAGTTGTGTAAGATAATATCAAAGAGAAATTTGAGATATTTTATTAGAATTTTACCAAATAATTTGCTATTTGCTAAAAATTGGCAAATCATCAGCTATGTTAGATAAATATTTGATAAAATTTTAGTATAAGTTTAGTAAAATGTTGTCAAGTATTTGCCAAATATTTAAAAAGAGCATCTGGTGTGTTCGTCCCGGGCATTAGTCTATAGCTGATCTAGTTGTGCAAGTGCATTGAAAGCAGGGGCGTAGCCAGAAAATCAGTTTGGGGGGACAAGGTTCTGATGAATTGCAATTATTAAAACTGGTATTTAATTACATTATACAATACCTAGGCTACTTCCCATGATTTTAATTGACGTTTAATACATTGTACTTTGCATAACTGCATGTAAAATGTAAGCGTATTGGAATCTGAAGCTTATCTGAAATACCAGCTAGATAATAAACAATTTTCATTTCATGATTTAGCTTCTCATTTACATGTTATATCCAAAATTATTAAATGAATGTTTCTATACCCTGGTTTGTGCATGAATAAATAATCAAAAAGCCGAATCTTGTTCAAGGAATTGTATAACATTAACTCAAAATGAAATGCCTCTTTCGATAATCAGGTCAACTAATATACATGTACGAAGAAATCGCTCTCAATATTTCAATGTATTTTTTGCGATAAAAATTCGATTATAGCTCTTCCATATTTTTACAAAATAGATTTTTTATTATTTTCCGGTTGGCCAATGCTACAGATGGAACTGAATAACTTAGGAACATTGCTCAAAATGCACTTTTATAGAGGTAAATTATATTATAAAACATTCAGTTGTTTGTAACGTTTTGAGAAAATAGCCCCTATAGATCTAGTCCCATACTGTTACATTCGATGGTAAGAAGACGCATATCGTTCGATTTAGACTACAAGCTTTACTAAACTCAAAGACAGTTGATTACTTATTTATTGTCTTTGGGTAAATATAAATATTAGCCTGTATGCACTGTAACCGACAAGCGTATACAACCAAAAATACACCCGAGCTATTTAAGTGATGATTTGAAATATTGATAATACGTGTGCAGAATCTATACACTGCTTCAGACAATCCTCTGCTGAATCATGTCATTTGACTTGTTCCACATGTTTCTTCGATGATAAATCTGAATGTAATTACATTAACAAAGATGAGGAAAGTCGCACCTCCTAATCTAAGTCAGTTCGCAGTACTTCAAATAAAATACATGTCCATGTGCAACGAGAATTGATAAGAATATATTGAATTGATGGCCCCCCTTGGCTACGTCCCTGATTAAACGAATGCTGTTTATTCATCATTCATCGTCGTGAAGCACAACGTATTCAGATAGTTTGTTATTAGCATATATAGCACATCATCAAATTATTTCGATGAAAACATCTCCTTGTGAGCACGAAAATAAAACACTGCTTTCACTGTTAAAATTCTAACACAAGAACACAACTCAAATGACAGGCTCAACACGATAAGAAGCACGACCGTGTTCGTGTCACGAACTTACATGTAGATCTATACTGCTTACTATATTCTGGCTCTTTCATGTCGATCAGAAAATGAATCTTTATATTAACTAACCCTCGACCATCTTGTCAAATGTTAAAATGGAATTCAGACTACAGTGTGTGCAACAGGAAGCAAACATTTGCAGCTTTATTTGAACGTGATTGTCACAATCGATGGAAATGTGGGAATAGGGAAAATGCTTCTTTCGAGAAGTTCAAATTTCAAGATGCTATAATTCAAAAACAACGATTTGAGTAATGAAGATGTAATACGACTTTACGATGTTTGAAACACCAGCTATGTCCCTTTTCAAGTGAGATTGAAAATCTTATTGGAGCGGTCAAAATCGTCTCTTTGGATTGCGGGATTTTGACTTGATCGTGATCAGCACCATTGGAATCGATTGTTATGCGTGCAATCGTCAATCTGTCATGCTCTCATAGCGTGTATCAGGCCGAGTGCTGCTACATGAATTAGTTTGTATATGAGTAATGAGCATGAGAAAAAATATATGTGAACAATTGTTTCTTCTTTAATTGATTACCCGTTCCCGAGACTCAGTGAAGAATAACTGATAAGATTAGCAATAACATAAAAGAGTTCATTGAATGCATAGCTGAGCACATACTTGTTACACACCATTTCACTCGTCAATTTCTCTTTTATTTCAACTGCACAAGGTAAGCATTTCTGCTTTTTAACCAACCCATTAAGACCAATCACTTCTAAGGGCATTGCAGGCATTTTACAGAAGATGGGAGAGGCACCAACAGAATGGCATTGATCTCCTTTTTTCTTTGATCAGAATATTTTGCTCTTCAGGAGACAAAGATCGTCGGATCGAAATGTTCGTTCAAACCATAGAAATCCGACTTTTCTCCTCTTTAAGTCAGTGAGAGTAGAATGGGCAACAGCTGTTTGTCGATGGTCATGTCAACCGATCATTTGGATACTACATGTATTTGTCAATGTTGCTAAATATTCAGAACCAAATTACTGAAGCCTGTAATGGCTACAGGTTTCTGCCAAAATAGAGGTTATACTGAAAGTTACTCCATTAAAATACTTTTGCATCTGTGCTTAACCGTCGGAGACCTGAGGGGTCCAAAGGACGCAGTAGCTATATTTCTCTATCTCACTTTATCTCACTTTAGCCTGTCCACGGCGTATCAACAGCTCATTCCCCTGCTCATTTCTGACAATGATTCTATGTATGATATTTCATTTCAATTGAATCAGTAGAAGTATGGCAGACAGGCCTATGGGGTCCACTGGACCCCTCAGGTCTCAGAGTGTGTAGAAATTCCTAACCAAGATTTTTGACCATCAGATGAAAGATGATTTTGCGCATGCCTATGGGCAATAATGGCACATATTGCATGAACTTCATCAAGTTCTAGTTTGCATCATACTCGTGCATGTCATTTGTTCTACAATATCCCAAAATGATAATATTTTGCGCGTAATTGGCTGGCCTACATCAATGTTCAGGATGAAAGCCATCATTATATTCATAATTAGACAACAAAAGAAGACTGCAGACAAGGCCTTCACCGCAGTAATTGATGAGTTTGAGATCTCTACATCTGTTCTCAGTGTTCGAGTAGGCCTACTTCCAATAAGCATGGATAAGTTTAAAATAATGGACAAATGTGCGGGCTCAATTACATTGGAAAATCAATTTCAATTAAATTAAAATCTGAGGCTTCTTTGTAACCGTAAACGACGTGAAACTGCCTCCTAACACAACTGCTATTGTGCCAAACACTCATATTTTCGTTTCTGTGTTTAGTGTGAAGGCTGAACGACACTAAAACGATTAATTATGTCGATCTACTCCACAGACATCATTTCTTGCTATTAATCAGCGTTCTCAATGTTTTGACATCGATTTGAGCTGGAAAAACAGGAATTTATCAAAGGGGTCCACTGGAACACCCTCATATCTCAGATGGTGAGAAAAAGCTCATTTCTGTGGGGGTTTTAGTGATAAATTATGATAATCATGATTCTTTACGTAGTGCACAGAGAAGCTGCCGGCATTTAACCATTTTCAGGCACTGGAATCTAACCTGTCCGAAAACCCAGCAGAGCTGCCAAACAAATAGATTTCAGCACTTCCCACTTGTTTCTAGATGATTTATTTGGAGATGATGAGTGTCCTGCGTACTTCATCTCCATGCCCACACGGGCTCTGTCGGCCTGGGGAGGGCAAAGTATGGTTTGAGTTTGGTATTTTTGTGCAGATGCAAAAAACTAAAAAGGTGTGAAATTCAATAAATCATCAATAATTCTCAATTATTATTGAGAATAATGTCATCTTGACGCAAGTCACATGGTGAACAGCACGAGTGTTGACAATGAATTTATCGAGAAAATGAGACCAACTAGCCTTGAAAGATTGCACACATCCCAATTGTATTCTTGTGTACATCTGTGCACGAGTCATTCGCATCAAAAGCAATGGTCATCGTGATCCAGAGATAATGCGACAAAAAATATAGCCATATAAGCCTAAAATATGGAATTCGACATTTTCTCGTCTTATACACTGTAAGGTGTACATAGAATACGAAAGCTGGCTGATTTTGACTACGAAGCCGATGTACAAGGCGAGAATAATAAAATGTACAAAAGGGCTATTGTTCATTCTCATCCACTACGAAGGCGATTGGCTTTCCTATTGGATTATTCTGTCACTCTGTCATTTCTATTTGTGTGCTAGCTTGTTTTATTGCTTGCTTAATTTTTCCTTGCCTTATATTGCTATCAATCGTGTCTCACCAGGACGATTCTATTTACTTGAGTATTGTAGGAATTGAGGAATTGTAGGACGTAAAAGATATTTTATCTTTATTATTATTCTTATTATTAGCCCTGTATTCACAAAATTGCCAAACATTCTGACAATTACAATGTGCAGTTACAAATGTAAACTTGATGAATTTCAGTTGATTTTTGTCATGAGTTACGAATGGCATCCAATGGATGTGTGATGAATTTTGATCTACCAAACTCCCTGTTCCGACACTAAATCGAGCGACACAAAAGAAGAAAATGAAATACTGAGCGTTTACATTTCCATAATAGCGATAATTTGTACATGTGCAGTGTAGAAATATTGTTAATTGCCTTACCGGAGGAAATTTGCTTGTGACCATTTTATTAGATAGAAGAGATGATAAAACACACCCCTGTTATGGGGACGTTTTTATTTTATAAGACAAATATAATTGTGAAAAAGTACCGAAGTGTCGTCTGCACAGACGTATTCATGGACAAACTAGGGCTTTCATGGCTTCATGGGCTTTGGCAAACAGTGGTTCAAATATCAATAATGAATTCTCATCAATTCTTGCTTCCTGTTCATGGATGGACAAATATTAGTAACGATTTTAATTCTGATTATGCAGAAAAGTGTGATTATAGGATCTGTCAGACGCTTCCTAATAGGCATAACTGTCATGCGCTATTTCGTATGTCGATTTACGTGCAGATAATGCGACGATTCTTACATTAGCTCTACGAATCGACCGCTTTGGTATCCGCTTTGTTGAACATCGTAGAAGCATTGATAATCTGGACAGTACCTACGAGTCTCAGATCATATTTCCCCACGTCATTCCGGTCGCACTTTAGGCTAGTCGACTTTGACGTCGATATCGAATGTCATTGACCCCTTCACACTATTCATTCTAAGGTGCCTGAAACGAATTTAATCAGGATCCATCATTCACCCATGAACAGAAAACAAGACTAATGAGAATTCATTATTGAAGTTTAAATCACCGTTTGCACATTCCAACTTGACCATAAATACGTCCGAGGTGGACGAAACGTCGAGCATTTTTTCACCTTTTTTAATTGTTTTTTAAGATAACAACGTCGCCATAGCAGGGAGTGTCTTTTCATTTTTTTCTCGAAAAGAAAATGGTCACAAACTGAAGAGTTTTTGTTGCTGATTTCTCCTCCATCTTGACGTCATTTCCATTTCCAGGATGTCATCGATGTTCCGATTGATCTTTTTGGTGGCTCTTGCCGTTGCTGCAGTCGCTGGAAGTGGCTCAGAGGTGACATCTACCAGACCGGAAAGATCTGTTGCAGTCAATGGCCCAAACAGCACAAATTTGCAGATGAATGTTTTCCCGGATATCAAAGCAAAAAATGGAAGCCTCCAACTAGGAGCACTTTTCGACAGAATGAAGGCTGATCTTGAAGAGATGAAACAAAGCAGCGAGACACAAATTAAACAAATGAAATCCCTAATCAATGAAACTATCGCTGGTTTGAGTGAAAAAGTTATTTCACAGGTGTTGAAAGAATTGTCTGTTTAAGCGACTCATGTCTAAAATACACTATTTTGCCATTTGTTTCTATGGACTTCTAATGTAAAGATATTTGAATTTAGGTTTGATGCAGTAGCCTTTCCAAGTATTTGAAGTCATATCCGTCATTGACATATTCATAGACTGCTAACACCATGGAGTAAATAAATTATGTAGAGTAGCAAAACAGCATTAGTTAAATCAACAACGTTAATCAACAAGTTTCGATTCTATTAAGTCAACTCAGTTGAGACTCATCACCAAATGTGAGATAAGAACATTTTTGCAGTTCTGAAGAAATTTTTCTAGGTAGATCTTGGATAGCCTGCAACTTTCTACGTATCATGCAACTTTCACATGTGGAAAATAAAT
Organism: Prostheceraeus crozeri; assembly: GCA_907163375.1. NCBI lineage: Eukaryota > Metazoa > Platyhelminthes > Polycladida > Euryleptidae > Prostheceraeus > Prostheceraeus crozeri. The sequence continues at coordinate 113,426 of CAJQUW010007385.1, read as the reverse complement.
TTGTCATTATACTCATGTCGTGAGAACTATTTTAAAATTTGAATATTTGGAATATTTCGGCTGATTTCAGAATTAAATTGAATTCTAGTGTTTCGTAAAACGACCCAGTGTAACTAGGGTTAGGTGTGGGTAAATGGCTTCGTATCTTAAAGGTGTATTACACAACACATTTACATTAAGATTAAGATTGATCAGACATGATAATATCAAGCTAATACAAATTTTCACTTATAGACAGTGAGTCAAATGCCGCTGTCGGATTCTGTCAAGTTCCACTGAGTTGAAAATATTGGACAAATCGAACAAGAAGCATATGAATAGAGGGTTTCATCCTATGGAGACATTGGACGTGGGCATACCATCAAGCTTTTCTGCCGTATTGAGCGTGGTGGATACTCAAATATCAATTCCCATGGCAGTCCTTTGTTGATGAATAAAACAGCTAATTTTGGGTTTCTCGGTAAATTGGTATTAAACAACATAGCTTTTAAACTGGTGAACTGGTACTTTTTCTTAACTGTGTATGAATGACCATGGTAATGAATGATAAGTATGCCCATTTCTTAAACAAATTGGAAATCGTGACACTTTAACTCAAGCACAAGCATATTTAATCACAGCATTTTGTAGCATAAATACTCAATTGAGAAAAAAATAATAATTGAGTTTAGTGTTAAAGTATATCGAACTAAATCTAGTCATAATATTTCCAATATTCAGCATCGATGCATGAGCTTAGCTTTGTTCAGTAGTCTATAGATAAATAATTGATTGTGCAATTAATCATTACATAGACATTTTCAAATCAATAAGAATATATTCAAAGTTTATTTAGTAGCCATCTATCCCTATTTTTTAGTATGCACCACTTTTAAATGATTATTCCTCATGGATACATTTTGAATACAGCTTTGCATTTCAATGACAATAATAATAATGGTTACTTTAAAATTGTATTTAAGAATTAATAATTAGGAAGTATCACAATGCTAGATAAGCGCAGATTCTATTTTAATCGGTCCTTCTGTTGAATAGATGCTTCATGCTTCCTTCCTTTCAACTGAGTTAAGAAATCTGGTTAGTTTGCATTTCTTTGACTACAATAATTACGTGTTATGATAATTGAATTTGTCCCTCTGTAAGTATGTATTCAATTTTAATTTCGAGAAACCTGTAAAATTCTCTAATATTGAACCTTTTTGCATTATCTAAGTTTTTGCGACTTTCGCCACTTTCAAGTGCTTTGAGCCATGTTAATGAAAGTAAGGTAATTGTGTGCAAGATGGCCATGCTTGCAAGATGGCCATGTGTCTAAAAATAGCACTTACGCTAACAGTTTGACGACGGTGATTTCACACGATGATCTACCCCAATGAGGACAATAACACACATAAAGCCACTCGTCGGCGTTCATCTTGTTATTTCGTCAGCTGCGAAAGAATTCAGGGTGAGTTCACGAGACCAATAGTTATTTTCTGCTTAAGGTTAAAGCTTTGTCTACCACAGTTATCATTCTTATAAATGATTCCACTGGCATAAATATAGAATAAATACCATCCAGCTACAATGTCGATTAGCGAGTTTCGTTAACTTTCACTGCATTTTCTATAATTGGGATTTTTATCTGGTGATCTAAATGCTGGCAACATGGCCATCTTTACATTCTACAACCAAAATCGGTAAATATGGTAATTAAGCTGCTATTATCCGCACTGCTTTATTACCATGAGCCATAATAGTGATAATAAGTGTATACCGAGGAATGAAGTACGTTTCTATTAGGTCTATGAATCCTACTTTTAGTAATAATTACTTAAAATAGGCCTACAGTAGACCTAAGTCTTTTCAAAAAAAATTCCTTATGAAATTAAAAAGGCTCTCCTAAAACCCCTCCTTCGAATTTTATTTTTGAATCCTAGGGTCTTAGGATTTTACCAGTCAAAATCCATTAGAAGTACCGGTATGTGCCTTTAAAGTGATCCTTTCTGCAACAAGCATCATCATACTATATAGCTATATAGCTATCAACCCTGTTTCGCTCATAGGTAGGCTAATTTCTATTAGGCTTAAGCTTACACTTATTCTATCATTCTTGGATTTGAATATACGTAAGCTTAATTGTCTGTTCTTGCTCCTTGAAATTGATTCACTTCATAGAGAATAGCTCAGTCATTTCAATTGAATGCACGTAATTTTGTAAGCAATCGTCCTAACTCAAACTACTCTTGTTGCATGAATTTGAACCTTAAACATTTTCTTATTTTTTCAGGCTGTGCCATGGGGCAGAGATGTCGATCAAAGGGACTTCGATGTCAATCGTGGTCAGAAGAACAGCTAGGAAATGCAATTCAGTCTGTTACCAAGGGAATGTCGGTGAAGAAGGCTGCAGAGACTTACAAAATTCCACGCCGAACGCTGAGAAATCACATCAAGAAGGGTACTAGAACCAAATCTACGGGAAGACGAATTGACATTGGATAACGATGAAGAAGAGGACTTAGTGAGAAGGATTATCCGATTCTGTGATCTCGGATTCCCTTTGAGTAAGAAGATGATTCAACTGCATGTATATCATTATGTGACGCAAAACAACAAGAGACATCAATTCTCGGAAAGAAAACAGATTGCCGGACGTTCTTGTGTTGATGGCTTTCTTGAAAGACACCCGAAAATCTCGACTAGGAGAGCCCACACACTAAATCCAGCTCGAGCTCAGAAGCTGAACCCGATGATAGTGAATGACCATTTCGCCAAATTGAAAGCTTTTATGGATGAACACGAATTACACAACAAACCGAATCGCATTTTCAACTTGGACGAAAAGGCTTGCCGCTTGACAATTCACAAGCAACAGAAAGTTCTCGCAAAGAAAGGAGCGAAGAGGGTTCATCTGATGGGTCAAGAACATGGTGAAAACGTAACGATCGTGGCTTGTGTCAGCGCTGCAGGATCTGTACCGCCGCCGATGATTATCTTCAAGGGAAAAAGGTCCAACCCAACGTTTGGAGACGATCTTCCACCGATGTCTATATTCGCCATGTCTGAAAAAGGTTGCATGACCAATGATATATTCATCAGGTGGTTGGAACACTTCAATGAGCACAAGCCTAAAGGAAGAGTTCTCTTGATATTTGACGGAACTGCATGTCACTGAAGTCCGAAGATCGTCGACGTCGCTGACCTGTATGAAATCAGCTTGTATTGCTTGCCATCAAACTCAACTCATGAGTTGCAGCCGCTGGATCGATCCGTATTCAGATCCTTTGAATACCACTGGGATGAGGAAGTCTTGAAATTCTGGAGAACATTCCCTGGACGAAACATTACCAAGGAGCGATTCGGAAAACTGTTCACACCTTGCTGGAATCGGTCGCTTACACTTGAAAACATCATGAGCGGGTTTCGCGTCACTGGGATTTATCCATTCGACCAGTCGGTTATTCTCATTGATGCATTTTGCCCTAGTGAAGTGACCAGGATCACAGACTTGACTTCAGTCACTGCGATGGAAATTCCTCCAGAGATAAGATCACAGACAGTCACTGATACTCTGATGGATTGCGATCAGATCGAGCATCAGCTGACAACATCCCGAGAACCTACAGTGAATGAAGTGCCCCTCCATGAGGACGAACCAACGACATCAAATGATCAGCATGCGCCATTAAGGACATCACTAGAATCTCCCAACACGAGCTTCAAAGAAATGTTGAGCTCTCCGAGACTTGAGAAGCGGAAGACCACACCAAGGCGAAAGAGTATAAATTACAAAGCTCAGCTATTGACTCAGTCGCTGTTTCAAGAGAAATGCGATGACACCTCTGACAAGCCATTGAAAATGAAAAAGAAAGTCGAGATCAAACGCAAAAGGAAAGAATCAGCGAGACCGGCACCGATCAATCAGTCAAACACAGGATGGTATTGTTACGAACGACTGTGTAAAAGACATGCGGATGTGCATGTCTTGCGAAGAATATTTTCACGACGAATGTATTGGCTTCACAAAATCCAACAATGAGACATTCATCTGCTACGACTGTGATCATACCTTTCACCAATAAGCTGCTGTGACAGATTTTATGAGTAATATTTTTACGTAATTTTTATTGCTGGTTTATGTGTCAATTTAGACCATAAGCACTGTTTCGGCACATTTTTAGTTGTTTTTATACCTCCTGACGTTTATGTAAACAGAGAATGTTTTATAATGTCGTAGTTTTTCATTTAATTCAAATTTGGAAAGGGTGGCCATGTTGCCAGCACTTTTTTTCGGTGTATTTTTTTAGCTTTTACTAAAATCACTCTAGAGGAAAAACTAGGATGTCTGAAAAAAAATTACAAGAAAGATGTGAAACTATGGTTATTTTCTGATATTTTAGCAAAAGAACGAAGAAAAAATATTCAATATTCTCGTCACAATATTGTTTTACATTAACTATGGCCATCTTGTACACAGTTACCTGATTTCTTGAATATCTCGAGAATGCAAAATTTCTTTATGCCTACGTTAGACACAATTACGGTGGTCCACTTTTTGTGATCATCACGAGTCACGAATCAATTGAATTCTGTATATCTCGCTAAAGTGCTTGCAATAATGCAATTATATATGTATATATATAAATAATTAAGCTTCTAACTCGCATGCATGCATCCTTTCCTCGGAATTTCAATAAATTTTTGCCGAAATTTTTTGACAATTTTTTTTAGCACACCTTTCTTTTATATTTTTTTAAGATTTGTATTTGCGTCATTGTGATATGTGGTGCTCTGAGCTAATTTTAGAATTTGAGAGCATGTATTTAGATTTTTTAGACTTTCGGAGCATTTACATTTGGTACATTTCGCACATTTCGATAATTGCTTTCCACCGAATATTTTGCTTTCAGAATAGTTTGTGTGTCAGATTATGTGGTATTGAAATATGTTTGCATGCATTTACATGTCTTGGCTTAAGTCCATGCTTCAATATTTTGGTATTGATGCTCAATATTAGTAATACAATAGAACATTAGACATTTCTTGACGCTTGACATATAAATGATGACGCAGTCTCGTCAAGGTTTCTAACAATGATGAATGTTGACGTCATCAGACTTGATTTTAGTATTGCGACAGCATTGCATCTGAAAGTGCTTTCTGCTGAGATATACGGTACAATATGATTACATATCTAATATAATTCTTGTCACAGGATAAAGTTACATGCAATTTCGGTTACTCCAATCTGTTACATCCAATCTTCTTAGCATTTTAAATATTTTTTTCAGTAAGCTTCATGGCAATTGGTTTTGTTTGCGACTGAATATTATTGAGCAACAATATCCAACACTGGATTATATGAATTATTATCATTTGCTGTATGTCATCATTATTGAATTATGTTGCTGACTGATTTTTTTCTCTAGTGAAGCATGAACAGGGACGGAGGAAGGCGATGAAAGGGGCAATGGCACCAAATCAGAAGGGCACTTTTATTCCCGAGTTTTTCGACATATAGGTATGGAATATATTCTGAAATCCTGCTGACATTGAAAATAAAATTTTGGCTTCTGTTAAGTACATGCATGTCACATCAGACAGGCACGTATTAGTAGAATAAGCTTTAATAAGAAACGACAGAATTTTCCAGGCATTTTCATTCAACTTCTAGTTTATCCATTTCTCCAATTAATCAGAAAGCATATACGTATATTCAAGTATGTAAGGTGCAACCATTAAAATATTCCGCACATTTAAATTAATTAGACTTTTTCTTGAAAATTATTGAGATTCCATTTATCAAACATGTAGGTTCCAAATTTGAAGTTGAACCATACACAATGTGATGAAAGTTGATAATACTATTGAATATGCTGTACAGTTAGTATGTAATACAATGCATGATACATTGTATATATAAGTTGTGATAATGTAGCTCATAGGCCAATCAAAATACAGTCTGCTAAAACTTTCCAAAAAAATCAATCACCGTGGTTGGTTTTGAATGAATTGTTTCATGATGTCTTTTGAGTTGAGATTGTCTGCTCTTTGTTTGCGGATGTTTGTCGAAGCATCATGTTTAGTGAAAGTAAATTGCTGTATTTGTAAAATTGCAAAATCTTCAGTCTTCGCTGGCCTGAAAGAGTTCTTTGACCTGCATCCCTGCATTTTTGAGGTATCTCTTTACACACTGTTGACCAAACTGTGCCCAATATGTGACTACAGCCCTGTGGGAACGAATCTTGCGAAAAACTGGCGAATGTCAGCTGCAGAATATCATGCTAAAGTTCAGTCATATTTGCGGGATATTCGCTGGCGAAGTTCGCCGGCGACAATTCGCGCTCTATATGCCACCTTTTACTTTTGACTTTCTCTCTTATTTTCTTTAGTAATCCGCCTCTACAGCCGAGGTTCTATTCTCTCCCTCACCTCACTATCCGCCACATATGGCTAATCTATCTAAGAAATAAGTGCAGACTATCATTCTTTGGTAATAATAAGAATATAGAGAATCCGCATATATCAATTTTCATAACATCTCTTGACATTCAATGATTTACAACAATGACAAATATTTGAATAATATCATAGTATTTACTGCGACATTTATGGAAGATAAATACTTTTTTAGTTTAAGCCTTCGTGAATTAAAAAAGATCCCTTTTCATCAGATCAGACTGAGTATACAATATATTTTCATGTGAAGGTAATATACGAACATTACTACTTACCACTAAGTAGTTGCTACAATATCCACGATTTCGCCGGTTGGCGAAAAATCAGCTCGCATTAGTAAACAAATATCTACCAACTAATTATAGCAACTTTTTCGCCACCTGTCGTTTTTTAATTTTACACATGTTTTTGGATAAATGATGACCATTTTCACATGCGGAGATAGTTTTTACACGAAAATGAACCTTTAAAAAAATTATCCACAAAATCCACTCGCCAGATAATCTGTTGATATTAGCAAGATTCGTTCCCACAGGGAGGCAACTGTGTACTGCAGGTAAATTGATCATTCATGTCGCAGACATATCCGCTATCATAAACAAATGAGTTAATTATGCTTTTGTTTGCTTATTTTATCCATTGCCTGTCAGGTATATGACATAATTACTTCCATCTCACGCTTTGCGGCATTGTTCTCACTTGAATGGGATTGTGCTTAACAGATAAAAGTTGAAAATGATAACTTGTCAATTCATCGGCAATATTTGACTCTGTCAAACCAATGACATGTTTGAAAATTTTAAGCATCAATTAAATCATCCGAGAAGGTCATTGAAAATTGTTAATCTTTTAGGGGGCACGCGACCCCGAATCCCCCCGCTTCCACTGTGCCTTAGCGTGAAGGCAATTCGAGTTGAGATGTGATCAGTTCTATTTCAATATCTTTTAACACGAGTGGAACAGGTAACAAAGTTGCATCATCTTCATTAATTACTGACAAAGAGATTTATTTAAACATAGAAAAATACAATATCTGAAGTCTCTGTTTTTCAGTTTACAAATAGACAATAAAATTTGTTCTTGATTTTTTCAATGCATATTATGAGCTTCCTATTATGTTCTTGGTCACATAAATATTATACTCAATCGTTTTCATGACAGATTTTTGACACCTCAATTAACGCAGAGTTAGTGATGCAAATGGAAAATTTTCCAATTTTTTCAAAATTTTCCGGAAAATTTTCCACTGGAAAATTTTGAAATTTATTTTTCGCGATTGACGTTTTTTCCTTTGTTTTGGAGACTTATTTTAGTCGTTTGAAAAGACTATGTAATATTCAAAGACCGAAAACTTCTGTATGTCAACTTTTGTAACCAACTGCACTTTTTCTATGTCTATTTTCAGATCTTTCCAAATGAACTTCAGACATTAGATGGATTTCAGATTTCTCTAGCTGAATTTCAGATATCTGTTAGAAGCACAGATGAAAAGATCTTAAATTCAATAGGAGATTCATGTGGATCATATCTGAAATTCATTTGGGCAGCTGAAATCGAATTTGAACTATCTGAACCATCTGAACTAGAAATGGAAAATGTGTATCCTCAGCGAAGATGTCGGACAATAGACCAGAAGTTAAAGGCTATCATAGATATTCTTTTACTCATCACAGATATCTTTAGTTACCAAATATCTAACGAGTTTACAGTCTTCATGTCTTCCAAAATGGTCGCTCATGAATGTTGCGTGGACTTGCTTATACTTCACTTGTTCATCAACACATGAAGAATTTCTTTCACTGATCCACGCTACATAATAAAGCTTAACTTTCAAGCTAATTAGTAAACTCCAAAATGAAGTACATTATTTTTGCTCCAGATCTTTCACAGTGCATGAAATTGTACCCCTATTGTAAAGCAGGATTCAGGTTATCCAAAACGGTGTCCGTGTGATAATTAAAAATGCTAACAAAATAGCACAAATAGCCACTGTGGAAAAGGAATGTTCAAAAATCCGCGGACGGAACTCGCATTGCTACGATCGCTTTAATCGAAATAATGATGAAATTGAGAGTTTTAGACCCAATTTATTGGTAAGTATCTGCCTCGGCAGTGGAAGCGCTCAAATTACAAGGCCTATCAAAAAAATCAAAACTTTCAAATTTTCCAAAATTTTCCATAATTTTCCAATATTTTCCAAAATTTTCCAATTTTTTCCATAATTTTCCACGGAAAATTTTGATTCAAAATTTTCCGGAAAATTCTCATCACTACGCAGAGTTCAGCATAGGTAATTTGCATTCGCCCTATTTCATTGTATCTAATTAACTAGTTGAAATGCTATAAAAATGATTTATAGCAATATTGGCAAGATTAAGTGATTATTTAATAAAAATATAATTTAAAAATTATGTTGCTACTTATTCACTGTGTAAGTAGCATGAAAATCTAAGTAAAACTTCTAACGTTTTACATTTTATACAGTTCTGAAAGTGACCCAACTCCATCCAAAATACGCAGTCATCGAGTTGTAGAATTTATCCAAAAGGAAAGAAAAATCAGAATATATGCGTAGAACTCGATTGCATAAGGATATTGAAATAATATTTTTTTGGTCATCAGGTGAAAATCACAATAAATATGGAAATCATAAAAGAAAAATCACAGCATACCTAATTCCGTATTACCGATCAGAACTGAAAATGCTCAGATAGAGTTCTACACCAGAACTAAGATTGAGAACATAAACAATTCTAATTGAGTCCTAATCGACTTCTTACAGTTGGCCTACTCATTTCGGAACTCACGAATAACAGTGTGCGTTAGATTAATGATGAGCAATTGCTATCGATGATTACAGGTGTTTAGCAGAAATGCTCAATAGATTGCAAATATTTTTAATGATTTTCTTTGAGAGATGTGAAGCAAAACAGTAGAAGAATGCGCCGCTAATGCCTTATACAACGGAATGACACCACTAGCACTAGAACAGCGGTTATTTTCACTTTCACACTTTGCTCAACGCATTGGCATCTAATAGGCCTAGATAAGTGCTCGAAAGTCATAGGGTGAATTTCAAGAAGACGAACCAATTAAGATTTTTTTTTTGAAAAAAGTTTACAAAAACTCATTAGTTTTCATACATCTGACAAATACACTGTAGTTACGAAAATAGTATTGCATGTAATTAATTTTATTATTCAAAACTCTTTACTTTACAAATTGCCGAGTTTTTATTCACTGACAAAATTTCAGTAACTAACTAACTTACTGAAATATGCTTCACAAATGTATTTGTTATGGGGTCTAAAGTATAATTAATTATCCAGATCACATCCATAATTATAGTCAATGTGATAGTACTTCTGTGCAAGTATGCATGTTCATGACAATCTGAATAAATTAATCATGACGTAATGCTTGAAACTTGCACGAGTTTTGTTTTCGAAAAATATTTATGATTTACTGTTGATATTTAACAAAATTAAGTCATATTTTTGATCTTGCAGTAATTCACTATTAGCCCATTGTAATTCACAAAACCAAAGACTATTCCTGAAAATCGCTATTGAAATCTAATCATAATGTCATTAATCAAGTGCATCATGTCAAAGAAGACCGGCAATTCTCAAAAAAGTGGTTATTATGACCCACACAAAGAAATCTATTGTAAATTAATCCCAGTCCAGTCGCCAGGAAGCTTGAAGATATCAGCCGCCTTTGGCACGATGGTACGGTTTTTTCAGTGGTACAAACTTGTTTGCGGCATCAGAATTTGAGTGTGTGCCTTATAACGAGAGTTCCTCGCTAACACTTTTGATTGTAAGGGACTTCATCAATTTCCGCATGCTAGCCAGCAATGATTTATGTATCTTTTAGTATCTACTCTTAGTATCTGATTTTTGGTCCCTGGATTTAGTATTCTAGACTGAAATTCAGTATTCGCGTAGAGAAATTATACAATCAAATATGCATACAGTGCTTACATACAGACCTATCATTCGCCTTATGTAATGTAGTAAGGCGTACATATTTGTCAAGAGGAACGATAATCTTCAAATACACATAAATAATAAAATTCAAACAACTGCTGATACAAAAAGAAGTCTAGCTTTTTTAACACTAACCATTGGCTATGAATGGAATGGACGACATCTTTCACTTTTTGATTCTGCAATATGGAATTCGTACATGCCCACAATGCCCAAGTCTCTGTGGGATCAAGGAATGCAGAGTATGAATTTGATTGATTTCAGCATTGCGGAAAAATATGCCGCTGATGTTCTCGCTGCCGTTTCTTAATATTGTTCATTACATATACAAAAATTAGTAATTGAGGGCACATAATTCTATGCGCTCGGTGTTCGACATGATTCAAGCATTCTTCATCACCTTTAGACAGAATTACATCTTGTACATAGCGCGTTTCTAAATTTACCTGTGATGTGATCATGGTCGCGCACTTTCTTGATTTTGTCTTCATCAAACGTTTTATTACATTTTGGGCAGACTTTACAACTTTCAAATTTTACTTGATCATCTGCTGACGTATTCAATGATCTGCGTTGGAGTTCACTATCATATTTTTGTTGAAATTAGACAGCGCTTTCGAGGAATTGTAAGAATTTATGTATACAATCCTCACCTTGCCAGACGTGCATTTTATTATTTTTATTTTTGAAGTAATCATGCCATACCTCATAACATGATATGGCTGCCGCTTTATGGGTGTTATCATCAATATAGCATTCGATGTCAGCATAGATGACACGAAGAGGACTTAATTCATCACCTTTCTCTCTATATGAAAATTCTTTATCTTTGGGCATGCATTCTATTTGCAGTTTACCTCGCTTACACCATTCATAATGTGTTTTAAATTTCTTTTGACCAGAAGGGACGCATACAACGATCACATATGAAATACTCTCCTCTTCTAGATGTTAATTGGGAATATAGTCGAGTCATTTTAGGAATACCACAGTAATGCCAATTTTCACTATCATTTTGATATACTAGCAGGAGATTGACTACCCGATTATAAGTTGATGAACGGTTGTTGTAACGCACACCCTTAAGCCCCTCTTGCCAGATGTGAACAACTATTTTAATTTCATTTAGTTTTTCAAATTTCTCTATATCTTTACACTTCATGTCTTCGCTATTGCAGTCATCAAACTTCAATTCACTCTCCCATTCATGATATTTGCTTCTACGGAAACGGTTGTTCTGTACATCATGATAGTGGAGAATAGACAATACCGCATACTTAAAACACTGTGATTCACAGTCAACAGAAATGACTGCATTCTTAGCTCTTAACATTTTTGGAAGATTGAAGGAGCCTCAATCACGGTAATTTTCTAATAGAGTAATTTTAAACTTGGCAGATTCTATGCCATCAAAAATTAGACCACTATCACGCTCGTTAAATTTATCAATATTTGATTTTAGTCCTTGGATGTGAAAATTTAACCAAGCTTCTTTATCGACTACCTCTGTAGCAGGAGAGGAGGGTATATAAAACACCAACCTCTGTACTATTTCACCAGTATGATAATCAACTTTAACATATTTTATTTTAAGGTAGATGACCGCTTTTATTCTAAACTGCTCTAAATTATGAAAGAGCGCATCTATCAATGTTGAATTTTGATGGAACCACTCCGGAAAATCAGCAATAGTTTCTGAGGATTCCATATGGTAATTTCTCACTACATTATTGAGCGATACTTCAGTTAGTCGAATAGAGGAGGTGCTGTTTCTATAACTATCATTTGTGTGTGTGGTGAAGTCTATGTGAAGATAATTCAAAACCTGTTTCAAAAGATTGGAAACAAAAGTCACAAGTAAATGAGACATGTTGAATAGAATCATCCTCACCTCGGGAGATTGATGATGTCTTGGGTTGACATACACGTTGTCTGATGTGTCGGGCGAGATCACGTTTCCTCGTAAAGATGTGACCACAATCAGCACGTTCCCGCTCATTAGATTCTGTCTAAAGACCTTTAGACCTTTAGACAAGAATACTTCGGATGCTCAGTTCAAATACTTTATGGAAATCTGTTGGTCCGAGATAGTTTCGAATCTTTCTGAGGGCGTAGAAGAGTTTGTTGGCGCTTGAATAGATATTGAAAATATGATCCTTCCAGTTGAAACGGTTGTTGAATGTAACGTCTAGATTGTCGACTTTCTCCACCACCTCAATACATAGTCCATCTATAAGTGCTGATCGTTGCTTTGTTATGAACATCGCGTTGGATTTTGTTGTATTGAGTGACAAAAAAATATCTCTACACTTTTTACTTCACTTTCACTGCTCAAAGAAATGTCGCTGACATCGTCACTATGTAAAGGAAAAAATAATGCTGAAGCCATCGGCGTATTTGATAAAAGAGACATTTTTTTGGAACTGGATAGGTCACTTATGTAGCAACAAAAAAGAGAGGGGTCGTAGCCTGCGTAGGTTTATGACGTAGGTAGGTCTATACCGTGTAAAAAGGACCTGAAATACATCGCAATGTGTGCTTCGTAAATTGTCACATGCATCACGACAAATCACGACTAAACACAACTAAATTTAAGAAGTAACAGATAGGTACTTCAAAAATTTCCACGAATTCGTAGCATGAAAAACTTTGAACTTTTAAAGTCATTGAATGTAAGGCTGTTGAATCGTCATGACAATATATAATGAAAATTCCTAGAAACAAAGTCTAAGTTTGAAATGCACCATGCATCATTCCAATTTACACCTAACATTGTATCCGCTCTCCAACAGAATGTTTCAGAACATGTTTTCATTATCAACTTTTTCAACTTTTCATTATCTGCAGGATTGTTGCAGCGCATCTCTATATCTACAAAACTATTTTTTATCAAATTATGTTTTTCATAATGCGGAGCAAACGAGACCTTTCTTAGTGTATTTTTGGAATGAATTACTTTTTGGTGCCACGAATATATTACATGTATTTTGCACTGTTCAATAGTCCTTCATCTCAGCCCAGGGATGGCCTTAAAAGCAAGAACAATGCTGTTTTTCTAAAACCCCTCTCAATACCCCCTCGATTGATGTGTGGTTTGGCAAAATTTGTGTAATAGTTTTGAAGATCAGCAGAGGGCGTTGCGAAATTCGACGCAGTGGGGCTATCTACGATTATTGTCTCATCTAGAGTCCTGGTTGCAATATGATCACCGTATGGAGTACTATGAAGTACGGGCAGTATGTGGTCAATTGGAAGGGCACAGAACCATCGGAATGTCTTTTTGATTGTTTGTCCGAAGATGAGTGTGTTGGTGGATATAACAAGCATGACACACGATGCCAAATTATGCAAAGCCCCTAAACCGGGAGCTTCCAACAGTTTCTCCCTAAATTCGAGCACAAAAGGTTTTTATCATGGAAGTGTAGATCTTGAATTGCTGAACCCAAAAATCACATTCTTGAGTGTCACAGTCTGGTTCGTTCAAGGGTCAAGCTAAAAAATGCAAAAAGTCGCATTTCTTACTAGATTCACGCACAAGCATAATAATTGCATTTAAGTCATCCTTGTATATTACATGAGAATTGCAGATTTCAGTCCATAACGCATTTAAAAACGATCTTTTGTCTGGCTGTCGACGGATTTTCTCTAGCAACGGTCCTTGGCAACGACTAAAATGCGTCTATATTTGTTTCTTTTGAAGCTAGCCTCACCAAACTTTGTACACATGTTGTGGATGACGTGCTTTAGTAGCTCCAGACAATCAATTTAACACTTGAGCGTTTATGACATAGACATCGACTCTCAAAGTTGGCAATTGTATTTTCATAAATTGCGAAAATCGCAAAATATGAAGCTGAATACCCACAAAGTACCACAGCAAATTTCAATGAAGTTTTTATAGCATCATTAATGTATGTAAGCCACATTAGTGACAAAAGATTGGCATGTTTTTTACATCCCATATTATCCCAAGTACGAGTTTTTTTGCGAAAATGATATGCATGATTGCTTTAGTGCTCATAACACCTATTCTGTAGTTATTTTGGGGGAAATTTTGTTTTTCACTGTTTCAGACACTTTTTCACGCTGTCAGTTTAAACTGACAGCGGGCTCTTACGATATGGAAATGCCCCCATGTGCCCGCTGTCAGTTTAAACTGACACCTTGCACATTCGCCGCATATTTCGTAGATTATCTATTGAATAGGCATAGGAAACATATTCGAAAAAGTCCATGTGTAATTATAAAGTTACGATTTATTTTTTAATCATTATAACAATTGCATGTAATAAAAAAATCAGAAAACAAAAACTACTTTATTGAGTTTATGACACTGAACTTTTTACGTGTGAAATTGTTTGAAGCATTGGGGATGCAGGGAGACCTTGCACTTTTCGCAGTAGTAAAGTGAGGTGCCTGGGCACTCCTTCACTGCACATCGCCCCTGCTTGCCGATTGCAGGCCAGTGATTTTCTCCGTCGTAGCGAATGTCCTTGCCCACGCGTTTGTCGGCTGGTTGGTTGATTCTTTGCCGCCGAGAGTGACAGTCAGCTGTGTATCTGCAAAGGAATAACAAGCGTATTTACATTTGAAGACTCTTTGTATCATTCATTCAAGGAATCTTACTTTCTTAAGTATGTTGACGACCACTGAACGCCGAAAGGCCAGCAAGTCCAACTGCTCGACATCGGACTGGAGGCGATACAGTTGGTAGGCATTTTGCATTGCCAAATCCAGCAGAAATCGAAATATGGGCCACCACCACTTTTTTGAGCGGATGTTTATCATGTAGTAGGCCACATTTTGATCAAAACGATCGACACCCCCCATCATTTTATTGTATGTTTGGACGGACTTTGGTATGGGAATGTTTTTCCGCTCACGTGCTGCTCGTACAAATCGTCTTGTGCTTCCAACGGGATTTGAGCCTGTAAACGTGGAGGCAACGGTCACCACTTTGTTGTCCTTCCATCTTGTCAGACACACGTTCGATGTCTTGTCAACCACAGAATCGTAGGTTCCTCTGGTTTGCTTTTCCCTTTCCTTTATAGCTTTCAAAGGTGCCTTTCCGTCTCTATTGGCTCTGAGCGTACCCGTTGCTGCAATGCCCATACCTTGAAGATGGTTCAAAAGCTTAGGCGAGGTAAAAAAATTGTCAAACACAATGTGATAGTGAAGAGTTTCGTTGTTTGGCAATTCTTTGACCAATTGGCAAACAACAGACCCTCCGAGACCAAGATAGTTGGTCTCAGTCGCGCGAGCTATTGAGCCTTTGCCTTGATATGGATCAAAAGCGACCACATATCCCAAACGCGTTGCTGCAACCCACACCTTATATCCAAACTTGATTGGTTTGCCATGCAGATATTGTTTGGCCCCGTGTCTGCCATGGTAGGGGACCATTGATTCATCAATGCTAATATGCTGCTCAGTAATAAAATTCGATTTGCACTGCTTATTGATTGCATTTATCAGTGGGGTACTTTCGAGAATTTGTCACTTGCATCAAGAGTTGAATTATCAGCCAGATGTAGATATCGAAGAATTTCTTCGAATCTGTTCCTTCCCATTGCAGCTGAGATTCCTTTAATGGAGACATCTTCTGACGTTTCCCAGAACATTCGTTTTCGTGGAAACTTAACATAACCGCTGGCCAAAAGGATTGCTAAAAAAACTTTCAGCTCCGAGGTTTCAAGCTTGAATGAGTCTTTTCCATTTGCAGCAGCGTACTTATTCGTTTCATTGCAGATGTAATTCAACAGCTCAGCCGTGAAAAATTTTTCAAACAAAGTACAGGGACTATCATTTGAATCAAGCGCAGGAGTAGGTAAGTTCCACGGAAAATTCCTCATAGCAGTCCTTTTATTCAAATCTCCTTTCACCCATTTTGGATGCCAACTTTCTGTCGGTGATTCTTCATCTTCGTCTTCACTCACTCTCCCTGTATCATTTCTACCTTCAATCACAATGGAAGCTTCCGCTCGCATCTGCCTGCTCCCGAGATTATGAACAAAAACATCGTCTTCGTCTGCGGAATCTTCATCACTTCTGTCACCCGGCTCGTTGATGGGGGGTGTAATGCATATGCTTGCGGATATCACGTCTGTTGATTCCGAGTCCTCTGCTTCTAATTCTTCCAAATATCGGAAGGTTTCTTCGACATTCATTCTGAAAAAAAAAATTAATATACATCACTCTACTTAACAATTACTTAAGTAGATACTGTAATTGTTTACTTATTGTTCTAAACAACTTTTGATAAGTGGTTCAATGGCCAAGGGGTAGAGCGGCAGACTGCGACAAGTAAGAAGAGATATCGAATCTCGGAAGAAACTTTTTTTTGAATAAAGAATTGTAATCTAATTAACTGAAACGTTTTTACATAAAATGGAAATAAATTCATCTGGAGAAACAAATTCAAAGACAATACGTTCGGCCATTTCGCGACTATGTTTTATAATGCTTTTTTAACCCTTTTTTATTTTGCCTTAATACAATTATTTTTTAAAATATTTTTTCCGACGCTAAAATGCACTATTACCGAAAGTTTTCTATTGATTGTATTTTATCTAACATAAATTATCTCTATATAAATGTCTAGGAAACGTTTGGACGCGAGTAACTTCTCATTGGCGTATGAGATGGAAATCACGATAAAAAACATACCCCTAACGCCCGCTGTCAGTTTAAACTGACGGGCACATTTCTTATGAGAAAATAACATAAAAACAAGTATCTGCTATTTGAATCAAATGAAATGTACGACTGCATTCCAATCTTCAGGATTATGCTTAAAAACTCCAGCAAAATGTTCATTTTCACTTACTTTCTACGCGATCTTGCCGCCATGTTGAAATTTTTCTGAAAATCGAAACTCAGTGACAACTTTTGAAAATAAAAGTGACTTAAACAAAAAAATAATTGAAACGACACTTACCACATTAAAATTCACATAGTAAGAAAGCACTTTGAGCCTTAATTGGAGAAAAAAATATTATGATATACATGTTAGGGCCAAAACAATAAGTGTCAGTTTAAACTGACAGCGGGATAATATGGGTTAAAAACGATCTTTTGTCTGGCTGTCGACGGATTTTCTCTAGCAACGGTCCTTAGCAACGACTAAAATGCGTCTATATTTGTTTCTTTTGAAGCTAGCCTCACCAAACTTTGTACACATGTTGTGGATGACGTGCTTTAGTAGCTCCAGACAATCAATTTAACACTTGTGCGTTTATGACATAGACATCGACTCTCAAAGTTGGCAATTGTATTTTCATAAATTGCGAAAATCGCAAAATATGAAGCTGAATACCCACAAAGTACCACAGCAAATTTCAATGAAGTTTTTATAGCATCATTAATGTATGTAAGCCACATTAGTGACAAAAGATTGGCATGTTTTTTACATCCTTAGAGAGATAAGGACAAAAAAAGGACATTTTTCAAGATTTTACTCTTTTCATGTTACTTGCAAATTAATGAAAGAAAGAAAGAAATATGTATATTTCGGAATCAATGAAAATCATTACAGGTCTTTGTATGTAGTTGATATCACTTTTAAAGCAAAAAAACAGAGGAAAAAGTTAAATGATTATACAAGAGAAAATACCGGTAATATCTTGATGACATTGTGATCAATCGATAAAGCAATCATTAATTTGTGCAGTTATAAATGGTATGAACGTCGAGAAGGATCTAACAGTTCTTGAAAAGGATTGATTGAATCAGTCGTCCTGTACGCAATGATCTTGGAGGAATAATTTCATGCAAAACGTGCTCCTCATCAAGCAAAGCCTTGTTGAAAAGTTTTGTTGAAGACTTGATTCGACGGATTCGAAGACTCTCAAATTTGCCACAGGTACAGTCTGAGGAAGCTGATGTCCGGCAAACCAGTCGATGGGCTCTTTTTTGAACGCGATTTAGCTTCCATTCAAGATAGGCCGGAAGACAAACGAATGACTGACTCGCATACTCAAGAACAGGTCTTACCAATCCAAAATATATTGTTCTTAAGTCATCATTTGTTAGTAGCGGTCGCAAAACTCTCAGAGCATATAATCTTCTAGACGAGGACTTTATGATGTTATCAATATGTGAATCCCATTTCAGTCGACTATTAATTGTTACGCCGAGGACTCTGGCTTCAGTGACGACCTCCATTTCGGAAATGGTTACAGCGGATGCATCAATCGATTTGCTTATCAAAAGGCTCTTGCTTTTACCGACATTAATGACCAGATCATTTTCTTCGGACCATGATGTCATGTTGCTATGCTCACTCATTACTCGAGAAGCAGAGATATCACATTTATAAATGGGAATAGCAATGGTTGTATCATCTATATATTTCATTAGAAAAGACGAGCTGTGCGCTTTTTGAAGACCACCTGCAACGATGCAATACAGAGCCGGTCCCAAAACTGAACCTTGTGGTACTCCAGAGGTAACCAATATAGGACTGCTGACAACATCACATATGCGGGTAGCTTGATACCGATCGCGAAGATAGTCAGTGATAAATGCAACGAATTCGTCGGGGAAATTCAATTCTTGAAGCCGCTGAATAATGGCACGGTGGCTTAATACATCGAACGCCTTTGAAAAATCGTAGATAAGGAGCTGAATCCCGGCAACGTTATCTTCATCGAGTAAATTAACCACATAATTGATCAAGCTGATGATCGCGCACGTTGTGGAGGAATTCCGTCTTGCCCCGAATTGAGATTCTCCGAAACCCTTGATGATAGCTGGATAGACACTTGAGTGTAATACGAACTTTTCTAAGATCTTAGATGGAGCTGGGAGTAGCGACATTGGACGCAAATTTTCAATAGTAGGTCTTGATGACTTAGGGACAGGAATTATATGACTAAATTTCCAGAGTTTAGGAAATCTTCTCTCTTGAATTGACACGTTAAACAAGTGCGCTAAAGGCCCTGCTAGCACATATGCTGCGGCGATGTACACTTTGGTGGGAACTTGGTCACTGCCGGACGCCTTGTTGGGATTTAGAGCGAGTAGCTGTCGTTGCACCGCATCAACCGTAATCACAAGATTCCATGTACCATCTGACACACTTGAGCAGATGGAAGCGCCACTTAAGCGGGTGAAATAACTGCCAAATTTTTCGTTGATGCTTTCTGCAGCTTCTTGTAAAGACGAGAAATTCGCAATTAGAGATGCCAAGGGATTAGTGGCTTTGGTGCCAATTGCAGCGTTGGTTACACTCCATAGATCCCGTGAACTGCTACCTGCTCTTCTCGACCAACTCAATTTAGCTTTTTCAATCACTAACCTGGCCTTTTCTTCCCAAAAATTGTAGGCGTTAAAATCCTTCGCCCGGTATGCATTCCATCGATTCTGTATGTGAAGTTTGACAAAAGGCGTTATCCACGGTTTATCTCTAGTGGTCATTAGTACCTTGGTCTGATGAATACTGTCATCGATGCAACTCTGGAGATAAGCATGAAGGAAGTTACATTTATCATCCAGATCCATGGGAGACAGGTAAAAAAATGACCCATTGACGTCAAGTGTTGCGACGAGTCTATCTAAATTCCGTCGACTAAGATCAAATGAGGTCCGATAAAAGCAATTGACTGGAATGGACGCTTCTTTTGGAGTAGCAAGTATGCTATTATGATCCGACCTAGAAATTGGGGATGCAACCATAACGTCAAAAAGCGATACGAGAGATGGAGTAACCATGAACAGGTCCAAAATCGCATCTCTTCTGGTGGGCTCGAGGGCGAGGTTTACAAAACTGAAACTGTTTTCTACATCATCAGTTCTTAGCCTATTGAAGTCTCCACATAAGATAATATCAAAATTTGTATATTTTGAAAGAAACGCGTCACACTGAGAGATGAGAAAGTCTATGATTGATGGAGAATGAGATATTATACTATCCGGAGGCATAAACGCATGCGATGATAATCATGCAGTGTGGCACAACAATCCACAAAGAATTTATGAATTCTGGGGAAAATGAAGGAATTATTCGATATGAGGAAAAGTTGGGAGATACCCAGGCACAAACTCCGCCCCCTCTTCTCTCCTGGCGGTCATCACGAATAATAGTGTAGTTGGAGACTTGAAGTAAGTGATCGTCTATGTTGCTGTGCAGCCAAGACTCAGTTGCCAGAAGTACGTCTATCTTCAAATTTGATGTAGTTGTACGAATATCATCAATCTTAG
Organism: Prostheceraeus crozeri; assembly: GCA_907163375.1. Taxonomy (NCBI): domain Eukaryota; kingdom Metazoa; phylum Platyhelminthes; order Polycladida; family Euryleptidae; genus Prostheceraeus; species Prostheceraeus crozeri. The sequence goes on along the minus strand of CAJQUW010007385.1, from coordinate 92,796 downwards.
GCAGAGCCGAGCGCACGTTGGAGAGCATTATAGATGGAAGGGGACGATGCGAAAAGTAAGTTGAATGCTTAAAATCCGATCCTAATAATCCACGAATGATCATTCCATGATTCATCCCTTCAGATGATTGGCTGTTTTGAGTAATTTCATCCAAAAGAATTATTTATTTAATGCGAAACATCTTTGTTTTTCGAATTAAAATAACGTTACTATATAATGTGGCAATTTTATACAGGCCACCTAAATCATTAGTTTCACTGTCTTTTCTTTGAGGACCTTTCGGAGGACCTCCCACCCCACATTTTTGTTGCTGACACCTCCATTCAGTGTTGCATCGCCAGCGATCTTGCCATGCTCCCAAGTGCAGTCTCACTACCAACGCAAAAGGATTGAGTGTCTAAAATTCCTCTGGTTTGAAGAAAATTCCCAGCTCTTGCTTTGCCGCTCACTGTAACTGCAGTGTAGACAACAATCCGACGAAGCAGGGATGCGGGGTCGGAGTCCGGGAGTCCTATCATTTTTGCTAGAGTCGAAGTTGGAGTCCTATCAAATGACACGAAATAGACAACATAACTAGACACGAAATTTAATACAATCAAATTATTTATCCTCGTGCATAGCTGTCACTGTCTTGATGTCAACTTTCTCCGTCAAACGAAAGCACAGATACACGTACATGGCTGCATGCATAGCTTGTATGATGGAATGAACCTTGATGGTGAAAAAAAGGATTGTCTTTTCACTCGGTGATTTAGTAGAGAAGACAAGCATTCCTAGCATCGACCACACCTTCGCACCAAAGGTCACATCAGAGACAAAAATTAAGTTTGTTTGATAACATTACCTCTTACCCTCACGTTAACCGTAGGTGATCTCTCCTCCAAAGCGCATATTAAAATCGAAAGTGTACTCATATTTTTTGGAGAAGGATGGCGATTTTCCTGCCTGGTAGAGACTGGAGGAAAACCGTGTGAAGCGCATACATCAACAAGATGGGAGCAGCCGAGGCGCATGCATCCAACTTAAAGCGGCATTTGATCAACTTTCATCGAAAATAATTGATAATTGATACAGCAATGGATACTTATGGGTTTTCTCCCCAGGTTTTCAAATTTAAATTGAAATTGAAATTGGTAAAATTGAATCAATCTTCACCAAACCTCAAGTAGCCGTAGTCAATATTTTCTAGCCACATACAAACGTTTATGCAGATCGGACAAGTAGTTTTTGCTTTAGAGACGATAACGCGAAGGTAGCGATGTCAACGGCCTGATCCCACTTCGTCTGTACGACGCATTATTGTCATTCGTGTGTGCATTGTTCTCTCTCTCTTCGTTTCATCCACTGCTATTTGAATTCTTCCCACGACCACTACCTTGCCACATCTTTTCTTAAGTTAAAAACGTTAGTGTAAGGGATGTGGCGTGGTCATCATCACTTCACGAGTTGTCGGGAAATGACTTTGTTGACCTTAAGTACTTTCTGCTCAGACGATGAGGTCAGAAGAAGTCAGATCAAGCTGCAGACATCGCTGCTCTTCATGCTATCGCCCCTAATTCAAATGTTACTTGTTCGATTTGCGCAAATTTTGGTTTGTAGGTAGAAACTTACGTGTGCGTAAGTACCCAGCATTGATCACGAAAGATATATTCAGATAAGCCTACACTAACTCTAGGGCACGAAATTTTGCTTGAATTAGGCACGAAATTTAGGCATCAATAATAACCAACACAAGGCACGAGTAGGCACGAAGTTCATAGTGCCGAGTTCGTGCCATTGATTTTTCTTTCGATTTCATTGGATAAACAAATATTTGATTTGGTGTCTATAAGTGCCTAGTGGCGCCTACTGGTGCCTTGAGGCAATAACTAGGCGCTATCTGGCACGAAATTTCGGCTTCGTGCCTAAGTTACTGCCCTACAGTTTACAGTGTATAATGATCTATGATGTAGGTGCCCAGTTTTTTCAGAAAGCTAGGCTATATATGCATGTACTTTCTACCCGGAGTCAGAGTTAGAATCCTATCAAAATGATAGGACTCCGCATTCCTGCCACGAAGTTCATGATCACAGCATCTTGTATTCTAACTGAGTATCCAAGGGACCAATCTCTCATTCCAGGGGTCAGGCAAGACTTCTCAGTGATGTTGTGCTATCAATCAGTGACAAATGAAGTCTATTCTAAATCCAATATGACTAAGTTTGACGAAATTCGATGAATTTGGAAACATTGGAAAATGTGGGGGAATATAGAAGTACCGCTTTCTGTACTAACACAAACAAGGGTGATCAATTCACTCATAAGTCCTGTAGGCTCAAATCGCCCTAGGGGAAAACCATGTGGATTATGCGTTATCCGGTTAGATGATAGTCACCTGTTATTCGCTATCAGGCCTTCTGAAATAGCAGCAAAAAACCATAGATTAATCATGATTTTAAGCATCAGTTTTCATGATTGCTTTTATCATGATTGTCATTCTACTGAAATGAATCACTGTCAACACGCTATCCGCTAAACAGTGATGTCAAATATTTTTTTCGCTTATTGATTGGGTACTGCAATCCCGCTAACTGTTCAATTGACATTTTGAAAGCGATGATACTAATGACATTGGCAAACTGGCATCTTCTTTTCTTCACTTCGTTCATTTCTGTTATTTTAGTTTCATCCACTTCAATTAGTTTCTGAACTGTTAGAACCATTGTCTAGACATTTCTATATTGCACATCCGTCTGTCGACGGAGAAATGCTCATGGATTATTGATTTGTAAGGAGTATGAAAAGAGTAAAATCTTGAAAAATGTCCTTTTTTTGTCCTGATCTCTCTAAGGATGTAAAAAACATGCCAATCTTTTGTCACTAATGTGGCTTACATACATTAATGATGCTATAAAAACTTCATTGAAATTTGCTGTGGTACTTTGTGGGTATTCAGCTTCATATTTTGCGATTTTCGCAATTTATGAAAATACAATTGCCAACTTTGAGAGTCGATGTCTATGTCATAAACGCTCAAGTGTTAAATTGATTGTCTGGAGCTACTAAAGCACGTCATCCACAACATGTGTACAAAGTTTGGTGAGGCTAGCTTCAAAAGAAACAAATATAGACGCATTTTAGTCGTTGCCAAGGACCGTTGCTAGAGAAAATCCGTCGACAGCCAGACAAAAGATCGTTTTTAAATGCGTTAAGGACTGAAATCTGCAATTCTTAAGTAGATTGCGATTGTGTAGCATACAAGGATGCCTTAAATGCAATTATTATGCTTGTGCGTGAATCTAGTAAGAAATGCGACTTTTTGCATTTTTTAGCTTGACCCCTGACCGAACAAGACTGGTTGAAACACTTAAGAATTTGAATTTCAGGTTCAGCGATTAAAGATCTACACTTCCATGATAACAAACCTTTTGTGCTCGAATTTAGGGAGAAAATGTTGGAAGCTCCCGGTTTAGGGGGCTTTGCATAGTTTGGTATTCTCCTGTGCTATGCTTGTTATGTCCACCAACCAGGGATGGGGAGTCGGAGTCGGAGTCCCAGAGTCCTATCATTTTGCTGGAGTCGGAGTCCTATCAAATGATAGGACTTCAGACTCCGGCCTATAACTAGACTGACTAGACCAGAAATATAATACAAATTATTTATTCTCGTGCATAGCTGTCACTGTCTTGATGTCAACTTTCTCCGTCAAATAAAAGTACAGAGACAGCAGTGCATGCAAAGCTTGTAATAGTTGAGGGAATGAACCGTGATAGTGAAAAAGGATTGTCTTTTAACTCGGTGATTTAGTAGAGAAGACAAGCCTTCCTAGCCTCGATCACACCTACGCACTAAAGGTCACATCAGAGACAAAAATGAAGTCTGTTTGAGAACATTTTCCTCTTACCCTCACGTTAATCGTGTGTGATGGGTCATCTAAAGCGCATATTAAAATCGAAAGAGTACTCATATTTTTTGGAGAAGGATGGGGATTTTCCTGCCTAGTGGAGACTGGAGAAAACCCGTGTGAAGCACACATCAACAAGATGGGAGGAGCCGAGTCGTATGCATTTAACTGAGACCGACATTTGATCAACTTTCATATGATTGATAATTGATACAGCAATGATCCCTAAAAATAGGTTTAGGTAAGCCTTTGATGATCTATGATGTAGATTACCAGTTAATTTTTCAAAAAAATAGGCTTTATATATTGGCCACCCGGAGTCGGAGTCCTATCAAAACCCGAAGTCCTATCAACCCAATCGGCAGTGGCGTCTTCTCCGTACCTGCGAGGCCTTCGGCGAATCCTCAAAAATTATTCACCAACATTTATAAAATTGAACAGTGTCATCATTCATTTAAATTCGATAGCTTCTCGTGACAGCTGTGCACAGCTTTCCGGCTCAAAGTCAGCGCTCATCCTCATTGAACAGTTTTGCAGCACGTGCTCGAATCACAGCTGTTTTCTTCGAACAATTAGACACACAAACTGGTCGTGTGTTCAGACGGAGCATTGATGTTCAGACAGAGCGAAAGAAAGTTGTGTGCGTGTGAGGCAGTGAGCGCACGCGCCTATATTGGCTTTTCCAATAGACATGATGCTTTGCTTCTCCAATTTTTGTAATGAAATTCGACGCGATTCTTGATCGAGGCGCGGTATCTAAATATAGTAAGGGAAGCGCAACCCAATTGTTCCTGGATTCGCTTTATGTCAGAGAGGCCACTACGTCAACAGTAGCAGATGGCTGACGTTCAGACAAGACTGCGATTAGATGATGAGCGTTCTCCAATGAATGCAGAGTAATGCATCTGACTCGAACACCCAGATTCGGAAGAATTCCATAATTTGTTTTTGCGTGATTGATACGACACTATCTTTAGTACTGCAGATGAGATCATAACCACGCCTTTCGTCCCAAGGGAATGTACTGAAAAGATTACAGTCGTCAAGCAAGGTAGGCCAACACCTGATATAAAAATTGAAAGTAATCACAGAGAAAGAAATAGGAAATACACAAGACATTTTAATGCGTCAGAATTTCAAACATGTGAGCGGCTGACCGGCCATGAGAAACGCAAGAAGCTGTTGACCTTGCCTCCATTTTTCTCGAGAAAATGTGGTCTGGACAGAGAGGGGATATAGTAGTCAGTCCTTGAGTAAGGCGGTTAAGAGACATGAGCAATCACTTCTCATGTGCACATTCACTTGGCCTTAAAAAATGTTCGGGAAATTGTTATTAAAATTTCAACTTTTATGAAAATTAATGTTGTAACATGAAAAATGTCTGGCATAGAAATAGTATTCCAATGCCGAGTGAAGGCCTATGGTCTGGGTGCACGCGACGCCACTGGGAGTCGGAGTCCTATCATTTTGATATGACTCCGCATCCTTGCCACCAACACACTCATCTGTGGACAAACAATCAAAAAGACATTCCGATGGTTCTGTGCCCTTCCAATCGACCACATACTGCCCGTACTTCATAGTACTCCATACGGTGATCATATTGCAACCAGAACTCTAGATGAGACAATAATCGTAGATAGTCCCACTGCGGCGAATTTCTTCAAAACTATTACACAAATTTTGCCAAACTACACATCAATCGAGGGGTATTGAGAGGGGTTTTGGAAAAACAGCATTATTCTTTCTTTTAAGCCATCCCTGGGCTGACTGAGGTGAAGGTAGAAGGAAAAAAAGACGATTTTCAACAAGTTTCCATTAGATCACTAATTGAAATGGAAAATGACAACAAAAACCAGTAAACCACACACTAATCGAAAGATCTGGTCAAGGTTGTTAATAAAACGATGATTAATGCTCTTCCCATCACGAAAATTCCTCATGATTTTTTATGAGATTTTTCTCATATATATATATATATATATATATATATATATATATATATATATATATATATATATATATATATCACATGAAATTTAATGCGGATTTGGAACGTTTTCGCATGAAATATCTCATCATATTTCATGAGCTTTCTCATGAATATCTCATTAATTAATTAACAGTTGCGTTTTCATACTTCTGAATTTACATGTATTTTTCTCGCATATAGTTATTGAAACTTTCCTAGCCATGTTGCCCAAAAGCATTCCCACGCCATGTCCACAATGCTAGTTCAATATTCGCGAAAATCGACCACTATTTATCATGATCGTGTGGTTCACTGTGATTGTATATATTTCTATTTTCAACATCTTGCATAGTAATTGTAATTGCAAGGTCAAATTATATATGCATCATTTCGAAAATGCTGTTGCACATCGCCATGATATATCCTATATGTTTTGACTTTTATCTTTTATAGATTAACCTTGAAGATTTTGATCGATTAAATAAGCTTTCTTATGGCTATTTCCTTTCGCGGCTAGCATGCATAACTTACTACTTATAAGCTAATTTTCACAAAAGCCTCATAAATGCTCATGATTTTCTCATGAACGCGATCATGAGATATTATCCTCATGAATGTCCTCATTGCCACTCATTATGTTCTCATCAGAACATCATGAGTTAAATATTCTAATGAGAATATCATGAGACTCATCATAATCTAATGAGATCTCATAAAAATCTCATGAATTCACATTAAATTTCATGAGTTCTCATGAAAACTTTTCGTGAGGGTCGTTATGAGATTGCATCATTGTATTAGTTGACGTCAAACGTAAAATAATTTAAACTTTTTGTTCAACTCAAATAGCAGTAAAATCGCGCATTTTAGTATTTTGTTTCTGCAGGTGAAGAAACAATAAATTCGGTGGAATTTTATTCTGAGGCTAAAAGCAATATGATTCTGAATTTTTTCAATAATTTTTGATTTTTGATTTGAACTAAAAAGTACAAAGACATTCAAAAAAATAATGTTTGAAATTTCAAATTCAAAAACTTTGCATTTGTGAATAGCTTTATATTGATAGATGGAAAGATGGAGGAGGAATCCGCTGTGTGATCTTAACTTATTACATCAAGAATTGATACCGCGATAGCCTATACATGTACATCAGTAGTGAATATACAGAAATCAGACAATATATTCCCAACATTCAAATTTCAAAATAAATCTAGCGATGGAAGTATAATGAGTATCAATTATATTTTCCTTCTGTCAAAAAGTTGCATATAATACGTAGAAAGTAAGCTACTAGAAATCTGGTGGTCATAGCTTGCCTGGTTTAACCATTTACGCCCAATGCATTTGCTTCAAAACGTAATTAAATTGCTTTAACAGCCTTTATGTTTGAATTATCTTCACATACAACTTGCTCAACTTGCTTGAAAACGATTACGAGCATCTACAAACATTATCAGATCTTTCAAGGTATATAAATACAATTGCCAACTTTCACTTCCTTACTTTTGGGGCTATATAGTACTACCTCAAAATTATTATTTTTTTAGAAAAACGGCTAACAGAAAATTATTTTTTCCTCTTGTGATATTGTCAGTTACTTAGTTAAGATTTGAGGCATGTAACTTTTATTTCAGTCTATTATCTACATGAAAAGATCCACAGTTTATTTAGATTTCAGTTTCTGTATTTCCTAACATTTGAAGCAGACGATTTCCCATTGACTATTTCTATGAATCTGTCATATTGTAGAACATAAATAAGGCTTTGTCTATTCAGCTGCCAACAGAATAAAGTTTTACTCCGTTGAAAAAAAATTAGTTGACGTCGAAAGACTGTCCTCTTCACAGCTGATTTCTCGTACCGAATTTGAGCAATTTAAGTTTTTCTTCATGTCGTGGATACCAGTGATCTTTGTCTGACTGATAGGCGAGGCAAACTACGTCCTTTGATTGATCTCGTCAATGAAAATCTGAAACAGTCCGGCAAAAACTCCAAGTATGTTTCTATCGACGTGTAGATCGTTCCATATTTTGGCTGCCATAAATGTAAATTTCATCATAAAGAGAAACCCATACGATTTGAATTTCAAAACTGAGTATTAGCGCCGGATGATGGCACTCCAATACATTTCTTCTTTCGGTTAAAAAGACGGAAATATGTTCGATGCTCCCCTTGGGACTCATGCTGTCAGGAACCAAATTCTTCGTTTCCGAGTGTAGAGGAAATAGAAAAAAATGCGTGGAAAGTTCATGTCACATTTAGCAAGAGATTTTTATTTTATACAATCCAGTGACAGTCAAGCATCAGTGGTGAAGTAAGTTGCAAGCAATCATGCGAAGTGTATGCCAAAAGTGCAGGCAGACAGACGAGTAAAAAGGGCAAGCTCAAAAAGATTGTTATCGATCAGCCGTCTATCACTGACACGTACAATCGCCGCATGGGCAGTGTTGTTTCGCTGGATGGCTGCTTGTCTATTCATCGACCTTTCGTTGGAGGTAAAAATGGTATTGGACGCCATGAATTAACTGCATTCGCTTGCTTCAAGAAGCGGCGTTCAAAACATACGTGTGCTAGGTCATCCAATCAGTCAACTTGATTTCATGGGAATGATTTTCTAATGAAGCTGCAAAACATTTCCGTTGACCGGCCCAAGCACAGCTAGAAAAAGGGAGACTGGGTGCCGTTTTACATCGATTCTGTGACATAAATGCCCATATACCAGGCCCGATTATGTCAGTTAAAGGAATCTACTTGAATTTAGCATTGAAACTAGTACTTTGTCATAAAGTACTTTTAATTTATACGTTTATACATATTCCAAATGTATGACAAATTATACCAAAATCAGAATGATAAATGATTGACCTAATAATAATGTTCCCATTGGGAACAGCATCGCATATCTATGCTACTCTAGCAAAACTGGAAAACAAATGCCGTTGTTCGACATTTATGCAGCATTGAGTGAACATATCTTGATAACAAATGCAAACTGTAGCAAAAATAGTTCGGGTGTAAATGGGTTAAAAGTCATTCAAGAAATTCGCCACCCCCTAACCCCAAAGTGGAGCGAGGGTTAATTAAGCACATTTGAAAATGCCAAGTTAAGTGCAATTTGTATCAATAGGCCTGTCATTTGGTAGTTTCATTACCTATTGACTTCAACTGAAATTCCGAGAATTCGGCGCTGAAATTTTAGCGTGATTTGATGACATTGACATTTTTCGCTGCATTTTTCATGACCACCAAAAGTTGGATGAATGCTCACGACCTATTGTGAGTTCTGAGAGTGGAGGCATAACCTCTAAGTTTTATTGCGTAATGAATTATGGTTTAACCTTAAGGTTAACGAAGGTGGCTCCCACTGACACACTTTGACATTTTTTAAATCATGCCACGAACATAGACTTAATTCTAATGACAATTCCTCTCATGTCAATATGTTTGCGTAATATTCAACAATGATATGTAATGAGCAGGCAAGGGGACTCAATTATATTCGATTGCCATTGAAGGCATACGAGTGAAGCGCATGAAAAGACGAACGTTCTACAAATGTGCAAAGAGATCATCACTTTTCACGTTAAATAATCTCGTCAAAAGAGGATTGCAGCAAAAGTTGGCATGACCTCTTCGGTGCACCTCACAGCTGCTGAAAGAAAACATGATAGATAGAAAAATAGAAATATCCATTACAATGAGCAAAAGTGGCATGGTTGTGTTCGATGAAATGTGTGCGGTTCTTATGTTCTGTCAGGACTCGAGTTCACAAATCGCTTGTGGTGTACCCATTGTTTGTGAATGGAATCAACCATAGAGGTCGGATTGTTAAATATCTATGTTATCTAGAGCAAACATGAAATATCTCCTACTGTATCCATAACGGAGACAATATTCATTCAAAGCAGAGTCATTTGTGAATGTGTCATTCAATGTTGTATAGTCTGCAAATATGCCTGTGGACTCATCAGAAGAAAACTTTCAATATTTAATATTTACTTACATTGGACGTCTGCACATCAAACAATATGCTCTCTCAGTTATGTGAACGTATCAATGAATTGTAGCTGACATGATTTCTTAATTGTGGACGATTATTCATGGAAAGCCTAACGAACAGAGTAGAGCATTCTTGACAAACTGGCAAGCAAGTGGTGTTTTACAATATTAACCTTAGTGTATTCCACAAACTTGAAAGATAAATGCATTTGAAGCGATTATCAATTGATGAAAATCAATGACATGGACGACCATTAAAAATGAAATCACAAAATCGCTTGACAATCGTTCAGAGGCACGCTTGGATACAACTCAGCTCAGGATCGTTTGTGATGAATTATGAAGATCAGTCATGCAAAAAATGGAGGCAAGAATCATAAGTCTGTGCTCACGAGATCAATTTTAATTATTTTCTTTCATGTCGTCTACAGGCTTTGTCAATGGTACAATTTTATTCATATTCAAACAGGCAATATCTCTTATGTGGACCTTGCTCTGCGTGAAAAATATACATGTAGGTTATGCGACACTTACATCAGAAGTGATCTCAAACTAACAGTAGAGAAGTATTGAACTAGATCCGCTGTCAGGGTCCAGACTGGTGCCACCCTAGTGATCTATTGCCCTCTCTAGACAAGATTTCTATGTAATCAACGCTTCCACTGTCTTCAACGTGTTCCATCTCGATGGACAGCTGTCGTGGAAAGCGTCGACATTTTCTTCCGATCGGGTATAAGCTGCTGAAGAAAATGTCGACGCCAAGGCATCTCCAACTCCGGAGTCGCTAAAGAAACACATGATGCATCGATTGCATGAACCATTTGAACTTTCTACTGATCTGATAGTGTAGCTCAAGAATGTCTAGTGTAATTTACATTCACCCGTCGAAATCAGGCAGAAATAGACGAAGAATATGACAGATGTCTCTAACCCTATTTGTCTCAGGTGTGGCCTTGTGCCCCCCTTGGTTTCTTCTATCTCACGCCGAACGAGCAATTGTTTGAATGTCTCCTTCATTGAATTTTCCCAACCATAGAGTAGGTATATGCTTACACACACTATATTATTAGTATTGTACATTAGCATATATACATATGTATTATTCAGTGGCGTCGCGTGCGCCCAGACCATAGGCCTTCACTCGGCATTGGAATACTATTTCTATGCCAGACATTTTTCATGTTACAACATTAATTTTCATAAAAGTTGAAATTTTAATAACAATTTCCCGAATATTTTTTAAGGCGAAGTGAATGTGCACATGAGAAGTGATTGCTCATGTCTCTTAACCGCCTTACTCAAGGACTGACTACTATATCCCCTCTCTGTCCAGACCACATTTTCTCGAGAAAAATGGAGGCAAGGTCAACAGCTTCTTGCGTTTCTCATGGCCGGTCAGCCGCTCACATGTTTGAAATTCTGATGCATTAAAACGTCTTGTGTATTTCTTATTTCTTTCTCTGTGATTACTTTCAATTTTTATATCAGGTGTTGGCCTACCTTGCTTGACGACTGTAATCTTTTCAGTACATTCCCTTGGGACGAAAGGCGTGGTTATGATCTCATCTGCAGTACTAAAGATAGTGTCGTATCAATCACGCAAAAACAAATTATGGAATTCTTCCGAATCTGGGTGTTCGAGTCAGATGCATTATTCTGCATTCATTGGAGAACGCTCATCATCTAATCGCAGTCTTGTCTGAACGTCAGCCATCTGCTACTGTTGACGTAGTGGCCTCTCTGACATAAAGCGAATCCAGGAACAATTGGGTTGCGCTTCCCTTACTATATTTAGATACCGCGCCTCGATCAAGAATCGCGTCGAATTTCATTACAAAAATTGGAGAAGCAAAGCATCATGTCTATTGGAAAAGCCAATATTGGCGCGGGCGCGGGCGCGTGCGCTTACAAGTTGATGAACACGCATATTCCAAGTAATCTTAAATGCATTGCTAAATTCCTTCAAAAAGCTAAAGAGTTTCGACAGTCTACTACAGAGAACACAAACTGAATGACATTTAGAAGCAAATTTTTCTCCTCTCATTCCTGAATACGATTTTTTGTTGTTGAAATTGACCGCACGCTTGAAATGTACTTTTGATGTTTGAATTTCAATAGTTTTGTTTGAAACACGAATGTTTTTGTTCACACACATGTTCCCCATATTTTTCCATGTTTTCCAAAGTATTTGGAAATAAATATTTATTAACTTACTGAATTATTGACTTACTGCCTCACACACATATAAGTTTCTTTCGCTCTGTCTGGACATCAATGCTCCGTCTGAACACACGACCAGTTTGTGTGTCTAATTGTTTGAAGAAAACAGCTGTGATTCGAGCACGTGCTGCAAAACTGTTCAATGAGGATGAGCGCTGACTTTGAGCCGGAAAGCCGTGCACAGCTGTCACGAGAAGCTATCGAATTTAAATGAATGATGACACTGTTCAATTTTATAAATGTTGGTAAATAATTTTTGAGGATGCGCCGAAGGCCTCGCAGGTACGGAGAAGACGCCACTGGTATTATTACATTATATACATTAGTATTATTAGTATTTATACACACTACATATACATGTAATTACTTCATGTTCCCAACTTTGTGTTGGCTTTCTCTGAGTGGTAGCTGCTTTTCTAGACCCAATATTTTAGGCACAGGAGCCACATGAAAACAATTCGCGATCAATTTGTTTTCGAAATTTCAACTCTATTCATGAGAATTTTGAGTTATGTTGATCTGAAACTTCTGTAGTTTTCCCGTTTAGGAAATACAGTATGCTCGAGTAATTATGTTAATGGATAATCAGATACCTTTTACCTCTTTATTATGACTAATATTACGTATGTTCTATACATACTACATATAAATACATGTACATATTCATAATTCAATAACTGAGCGAATTAAGCAAACTTCTCTAGTATTCACCGATGTTGTTCTGAAAGGTTTAGTGATATAATTATTGATACACAGAGCTATAAATCTTGCTGATGTGATTCATACATGTAATTTTTTTTATCTTTTGCGAATTCATTACTAGAATTATAGAATAACTGTAAGGAAAATAAGAATGATAATGATGCAGCAAGAGTAACAGAGTGCAATAAGATGCAAATTGACAACATCACCAGACAGAGTATGTTTTAAAAGATTCTACTGTAATTTTCATGAAATTCTCTCGACTATTTTATAGATATAACTACGAAAAGTTAGAAAAATGATTGTCTGAATTTTTAAAATGCCATTTATAGTCGGAAGATCAACATGGAATGAAAAAGTGATGCCACCATCGAATACAGCATACCCAAAATAGTTGTACCCTATATTGTCATGACAAAAAGTCATTGATTGGCTTAGAAGATCTTATAGGGGGGGGGGGCAAAACGCCCGTCTCTCCAGTATGTCAGAACAGTACGTCATCTTTGAAAATCAACAGTGAGCTGGAATTAATAGAACATGACCATATATGAACCTTTATATTTTGCAAAAGAACTGTACATGTAAACAATAAATATTTTCAGTATTAGAATGGCGCACAATAATGCTCGTATAAGGCACAATCACAGACCACGTTTTCGTGTAAAATTTCAGCAAACTGAAATTATGAAAATAGTGAACTTTTGAAATCTCAAAGTTTTCAAGTCCAAAAATAGCGTGCTGGTGTAGTTATGAATGTTCTTATGCTCACATAGAGACAGCAATTCAAATAAATATTTACATCATCTGCACGCATGTTTACTAAACGGATTATTCGAATTATCACTTACTACATATAAGTGATATAGGATTCCATTGAGCGACTTTGCCTCCTACTTCGTTTATCTCGGTCGTCCTTTGATGACAACTGTCGTATTTTGCAGTCTTCAAACTTTGCCCAAGTAGGAACATTGAGAATCACACCGAACAATGTAATAAGGGCCAATACTCGAAAACTCCATTGATATGACGGATCCATGCTGTAGATCCAAGCAGCTGTTGGTCCCCCAAAGAGAACGCCAAAACCACTAGCTAAAACACCATAAGCCAGTCCTGTGCTGTAATTTTTTAGACCGACTATATGAATGATGCAATCATGCACGATTGCGTTGCTCCCATGCGTCATGCCAAGTACAAAACAGCATAATGCAATGCTGACATAGTTACTAGCAAAGGAAATCCCGACGTTGGCAAAAAACGAGAGCGAAGAGAAGATGACGTACATCAACACGATGTGCACATTCAGAGCTTGTGACAAACCACCACACACTACTCTCCCCACAACACTTCCGATGCCAATCAAAGAGGGTAAAAATGTCTGCTGATACTTTGCCAGATTATGGATCGGTTGTCGGCCGAAGTTATAGATATGAGTTTGAAATCCACCCAAACCGATGTAAATGCAAATACGTCCAACAAAAAATAATAAAAAAGTTGGGATGCAGAAGATATAGAGTGTCGAAAGCATCCTCCTGGCGACATTTTCGCTTTCACTGGTGTCCCCACTCGATTTTGATTCATCTGAGGGTGGTTGGCGGGGTGGCATGTACGCGGCCACTGCAACGAATAAGTTCAGGTTGAGAGCCCCCAGAACAAGGACAGCACCTCGCCAATGATATTCTTCAATCAGAAAAGTTAGTAGCGGTGGAAGAACGAATTGTCCAAGTCCGACTCCTAAGCTGGCGATGGTAGTTGCCAATATTCGATACTTGACGAAATATTGAGCAATCACAGAATAAGTACAGAGAAAAGTAAATGCATATCCAGTTCCTGTGACAATCCCAAACATAAAGAGAATTCCTATCAAATTCGTCATGAATGAAGATGCGATGAGTCCACTTGTTGATAACAAGCATCCAATGATCAGAGTGCACCGAGGTCCAATCAAAATTAGAACAAAATTGCCGATCGTAGCTAGACCAAGGGCGCAGAAGGAGTTCGAATTTACTGCCCATGCTGTGAAAACCGAAGATTCTTCAAATTCATCCAAGAAAGTAGCGTAAAAGATGGAATCCGTGAATACTATACCAATGGTGATAAATTCTGTTAATACACCACAAAACATTACCACAATTGCCCATCCTCGATCGATGTCTGATTGCTGATCTCCATCAGTTGACATTCTTTGCCACAGCTACAATAATGAAATGAAATTTGACGCAGGCACACTTTTCAAGGTTGTTTATGTGCTACTATAATGATCCGCAATGGTTCTATAATCACTTAATTAGACTTTATTACGAGCCAATGTAATAAAATCAAAATGTCACAAGTATTCCTTTTGTATGTCTGAATGAACTTTCTTACGTCCATTGTTATTGATACGTCCACTGTAATCTGGCACCTCCTAAAGCAGAAGAAATCTGCATCCTAAAGCGCCACACACTAAAATTTCAGAAGGCTAAGTTGAATTAGTAGGCTAGCATACTGAAGAGAACAATAACCCTTAGACGTAAGCATCTGGATAGAGGAGAGCGTGAGTCACTGCTTGCCAGACAGCAGGAACGCTGTCGCATAACAATAGCTGCTATTGAGGACATCATAAGTTCACGTTGCTGTATGTACGTGAATCATTCTCTGCTTCATCTCTCCGAGGCTATGTAGCTGGCTTTGACTTCGAGTGGCAAGTTGACTTTCTGTCAGTGATATTGCAATTAAATTGTTTAGTGAAATTATCTGTTGAAGTTGTGCAGTTGTAAATTGCAAATATATGGGTATCATGATGTCATGCCAGGAGACTACATCTTTCCCATTAACGTCGATCGAAATACTGGATAAATGGAAAAGAAATATAATAAGACTTGAAGCCAAATGGCCAAAAATCTGCATTCTACATTTTCTCGTGATCGTCAATCGTGACAGATATACTGATCAATCTGGTTCATCAACCAACAGCAGCTCTGAAAAATGAGGTGAGTTTCCTGTTGCTCTCGTAGCCTATTCGAAAGAGTTGTAATGCATGCATGCTGTATAGCACTAATGTAAATCGAGTCTGCGACTTCTGTAGTTAAAATGACACTTTTCATAACGGGACTTAATTACTTTTTGCGGATAATGGAAATTATAAATTTCAAAAAGCTGTAAATTTTCGAGGTAGGCATACATTGTATTTGTCAATTTCATGCATTCATTCGCGTTATCTGTGCTCGGTGAAGCCTCTGAGAAGCAAATGCGCACATTCAATGCAAAGTTCTAAATGCTTTGATGTACACATGTATCATTTATGTGTGGTCAATTATATTCAGAATATTCGAAAATTCGTTTATCTCAATGAATTTTAATAGAAATACAACAATCAATTTTGTACTTAGTTTATTGGAGGCACGCATTAGTTGAATGTAACTTGCTAATGTAACCATTTATCACCAACTGTCATGATAATCTATAGTCAGATAATAGTATAGACATCGAAAAAATGCAGTAGACGACACAGAAGGACATTCGTTTCCATTATGTAGTAGAAGTCTTTCCTGATTCATACATTTAAGAAGAAACATCTTTGTAAACATGTGCTTAAAATTTCGCACTCAATCTTTTAAACGTTTTTATCTAATCTATTAAAATTCTGCTGCCATATAGTTGTGAACTCGCTTAATAAATATTCATCAAAATATATGAAATTCCGGATGTTGAACTATGGGCCAACAGACTACTGACAAATTAAAACTTCTATACTTCTGTATAAAATCTTCTGCCAGTAAATATCCTTCTTGTCAGTATTCAAATATCCGCGGTTTTTCTACAATGTCCAGACACTATTGGATACAAACGTATTTTTAATGTACGGCGTTGAGTGTTCCACTTCTATAAATATTCAGTCCATCCTGTTGGCTACTTTTAAAAGTAAATCCATTTTAGCAATTAAAGTATCTTTCATACTCTATTCATATCAGTCATTACTTTTAAGTTCTCAACGTAGCATGATATCAAGGCAAAAATAGACTCCAGCACAAATAGGAAAGACTAAACAGTCATTAACACAAAAAGAGAAGATTAATTAATTAATAAAGAATGTTTCTATTCTGTAAAAATACATGATAAGGTAATTCTGATAGCAAGAAAATGTCCGCCTATTGAATGGAACTTTTTTATTCTTTTTCATAAAATCATCTCATGATCTTTCCATTTTTTAATTTTTATAAATGTTCTGACGACGATCTATATAAGCCATGCCAGTTATTATTTTTGAAGTCAACTTAGCTCATGCATGTTTGGTAGAGACCTGTGACGCTCATATTGTTTTCATCTGATTAATAAGTACGGCTACTTGTTGTCGACAAATAGAAGTTTGCAGGACAGTGCATGCTGTCTGAAGTGGAGAGTCAATAAGAAACATATGCAGTATTGCATTAGAACTTTCAAACGAAAGTTAGTACTTGTGAATATGGATTATTAGCATAATATTTGCTATTTTTTGGAGATATGAAGCTCGTAAATTTCCATAATCTGTAGAACATCGAATAACTAAGAAAGGAGCCAATTTTCTGCAACAAGAGGTTTCAATCATTTTATCAAAGTACAGGTGTATGTATTCAATTCAGCATTGATAAATTATATTATCTAGGCGTATATCAAAATAGATAGCGTAATAAAAGTAATTAAAAAAATACGATATGCTCTATGTATGCATGATTATCAGAAATTCTATTTTTTTCAATTATCTGTCAAATCAAAAACTTCGAATTTTTGAAGAAATCATAATTTGTTCAGCCTGCTGCATGTAACATGTAGATCTGACGTCCTTGTATCTTAAAGTTAATTATTTTCTTCCTGATTTCACTCCATAGTTCCTAACTAAAATTCCTTTTTCTTTTCAGCAATCATTTCGACTGGAATATCAGTGAATACTAATATATGGTGTCCAAATATTATATATGTGCTTTGACGGATGCAGCATCTATGCCACCACGGTACATGTAGTCTTGTTTCTAACATATAATCTCCAACGCAATCGACAGTACTTGACCACCGTAAAAACTGCTGGCAGGACTTCTTCGTGTGCGTCACATCTTCACCAAGATCAGTGCACAGATCTGTGAATTTTTTTGGTGCCATAAATTACTTTGAATTCTTTAGTTTCCATCTTTCTAAAATAATTCCTTGATGATTTCCATGATGTTTTAGAGCTGCAATATCTGTTAGTTTAGATCGTAATTTACTTGAACAATAATAGAGGTTGATTTGCATATCTAGAGCACTTAATTGTTATTCGATATTCGCATCTTGAGAGAATCTATTTGTTACTTTATCTCTATTACAACTGTTGATCTCCGATTTCACATATGCTTTTATCCACATAATTCTGTAATAAATATCCTGCATGTTTCTGACATTTTTTACTGTTCCGACACTATATTATGTAGCATTTGTATTTTTTCAACGAAAATTGCGTGGTCAGGCCAAAATTTTCATTGTACATGTATACATGAGATTTCGTTGCATCTGTTACATAAATAGACCTGTGATTGTATTCATTTTGGTACTGGGTGTCAATTTTATAAATTTCAAGTGAATTTCAGTAAAGTTTGTTTTATGTATTCGAATTGTACAACACTAATGTCATGTTCTCTTGCATTACAGTACTACAGGGGTCAAAGGGTTCTTATTTCTTTAGAGGGTTGTTTGTAAAGCAAGAAATAAATATTGAATGAATATAATGAGAGCTTTGTCTGCAATAAATCTCAATGCGTAACCCGTCTATTGCTGAATAAAGATAGTAGTGTGCATTGTCATAAGGGAAAAGTAGAATATGGCATTGAAAAAATGTTTTAGGAGGTGAGAGGCTAGCCTTCTAAAAGGCGCATGCTTTAGGATTTTTTTATTAGTTACGAATAGTGTCTTGCTTTAGGAGGTGATTCATCTCGCTTTAGGAGGTGCTGGTTTACAGTGTAGCTAGACCAAGGGCGCAGAAGGAGTTTGAATTTACTGCCCATGCTGTGAAAACCGGAGATTCTTCGAATTCATCCAAGAAAGTAGCGTAAAAGATGGAATCCGTGAATACTATACCAATGGTGATAAATTCTGTTAATACACCACAAAACATTACCACAATTGCCCATCCTCGATCGATGTCTGATTGCTGATCTCCATCAGTTGACATTCTTTGCCACAGCTACAATAATGGAATGAAGTTTGACGCAGTCACACTTTTCAAGGTTGTTGATGTGCTACTATAATGATCCGCAATGGTTCTATAATCACTTAATTAGACTTTATTACGAGCCAATGTAATAAAATCAAAATGTCACAAGTCTTCCTTTTGTATGTCTGAATGAACTTTCTTACGTCCATTGATATGGACATTGTTATGCACAATAAGTGCACAATAAGATTTCACCTGATGCTTTGTGATTGCAGCAAGTTCATACTTCTTGTGTCTCATCTAATATCTCGTTGCTTTTCTAATCACATGTCCTTGACTTTCCATTGGGCTAAAACAGCGTACTTCAAACTATATTTATATTCAATTGGCTGAAATTCAAATAAAAATGGAGGTTTTAGTACAGCATCTGGTCCTTAAGTCAAAACGGGAATTAAATTTGTTCTGAGGAAGCAGAGAAAACAGCCCTTTTCACAAAACTGAAGTTCTGTATATTCAAACGAAACAATTAAAGAGTTGAAATAGAAAACACGATGAGCGCCACTGACGTAGAAAAGCTCCAATTGCCTCTAGAATTTTGCTTTCTTTGGAAAGAGCCAAATTCAAATGATTAAATTTGATCTTTTATAGACGAATAATTTCAATTTTTGTCTATAGTAATTTTCATTGTTTAAGTAATGAACTTATGAAAATACAGATTAAGATTTAAAATTCACATTAGGATGATATAAAATTACAAATAATACAAAACTACAAACGACAGTACAAATTGTGAATTTTTTTATGGCAGGCATTGAAGAGAGGGATCTATTCGGCAGGTAGTCAAGGCAGAGGTGATCATTAAAAAAAACGGACCACCTACCTAAACTTTGGAGAAAAAATTCAATCGATTCTCATGCCTTCTAATCGTGTCGCACAACAACGTGCCATACACCAGGGTTGGAACCGGCCGGGTTTTTAGCGGCCGGGCCGGCGGCCGGCGTCTTCAAAACCTGCCGGCCGGTGGCCGGGCCGGCGCTCAGAAAAGCTGGCCAGGGCCGTGCCGGCGGCCGGCGTCATCTAAATCGGCCGGCCGGCGGCCGGTGCATTCAAAACCGGCAGGTCCGAGGCCGGTGCATTCAAAACCGGCCGGTCCGAGGCCGGTGCATTCAAAACCGGCCGGTCCGAGGCCGGCGTATCTAAAACTGGCTGGTCGGAGGCCGCCTGTTTAAAATTCTGATGCTTTCATGGTCATTGAAGATCATTACCGTGTAGATGAGTATTACTACCTGTACGTTCCAAAGTAACCGCATGACATTTTTGATGAGATGAATATTACTCCGATATATGAGACTTGATAAAGGACTAGCATAACAATTTAGGCTATCATAGGACTTGACGTTTCTTACATGTAATAGCATCAAGGATTTAATTGTCTTGTGTCATGTTGACCCTGCTCGCAATTATTCACTCTCAGGAAAGTTTAGAGGATGCCATTTCTTGTTGTTTACTTGGTTACAAACTCTAGTTCCGAGGCGACCGACATTTGTTGCTACGATATTGGACAACATGAGGACGCGGGGCGATCTGCATACAGTCTCAGCAACAACGAAGGAAGGATTGGCAAGCGAGGGGCAATCATCAAATGTGAATTGAGGTGTCTGTCACGATGAATGCTTTCGAAAGAAATTGCGCAACGGCGGGGTAAATCTGAGTCGAAGGATGCCGTGATAAATTTAACAGATATCTACCAAAATTGACATTTGTTTTTTGTGATAATGCACCAATATTTGGTGCTGTCTGTGTGATTCGAAGGAGTAGGAAAGAGAAGTGATGTAAAGAATACCTTGCAGAGGGAAAATAGATGCAAGGAAAGAAGTTTGATAGTAAATTTCTTGGTGACATCGGTATTGCATAATGATTGCAACTTAATTCTGCATCAACTTAGCAAGTCTGTTGTACTCTAAAACAGACTTTTGCAAAGAAATTGTTTTCTTCGGCTAATGTGTGTTTGAAGAGCTGTCAATTCGGTTAAGTGAGGGGCTTCTGTCTTTCTTACTATGTCTTCCTCCAACGAATTTGATTCGGTAAAACTGATACCATTATGCAACATGCACAAGATATTTTAGCTTACACAAGATTAGATGCACAAGATATTTCAGACGACTTTCTGTGACTGTTTTACAATCATGACCGACCTCGACGCCGAATCCGTTTCGGACTGGTATCTCACAGACAAGGAAATCAAGCAAATGATTGGCAATGGTGTTTTAGAGTTCACTGATAAGGCAAAGAGAAACATTACGAAATATTCATCAACATCCTCATGGTCAGATATTCTTGGATTGAAATATACTACAGGCACGATGAGAGAACTTACTGGATGGGTTGCTTGTCGTCATTGTGGAGCTATCTTTTTTAAAAGTCATGGACTACAATGCTGTAGCAGTGATGCAGTTGGTGATGTCGGCAGTTGACAAAAAGGCCTGAAAAAGCGCCGGCCGGCCGGTTTTCGAAATTTGCGGCCGGGGCCGGGCCGGCGGCCGGTTCCAACCCTGCCATACACCATACGAAAGCTTGCATTTTCAGCTTCAAAATGAGCTATGATAAACTTAAGTATCTCATATAGCATCTGCTGAGCAGTGCTCAAAATATGAAAATCACTCAATTAATAAATCGCAATTTTTCATAGAGAAGACACGAGAGTGTGATAATGATTCAGGCACGGGGAAACGAGAGTTTTCTCAGCTCTCCTTTTAGATGCTAGACATCAAAATTGAAGAAACAGGAAAAATAGTGAAAATGTTAAATTATCACGTTTTCATTAAAAATGTTTGGTGCCTTTAGAATCCTTGCGATGTAGGGAATGCGAACATTAAAGCTATATTTACATACATGTAAGTATTAAACACCATGCAAGGTGAACGAAGGCAATATTATCTGTAAAGAAATTGAATAATGGAAACTTTTACCATAGAGTTCATTTTACAATGAAGTCATCTGTTAGATAACTGATAATGACAAGTACATCATCTTTCATTTCAGAAAATATACTGTTGAAGAGGCTGCAGAGCTTGATATTGAGGAACGTCAAGATGACATGCAAGTTTAGATTGCATCTACATCAGTCCACCTGGTGGAAATGCATCAGTAGTGACGCAGCTGATGAAGATAGTGGAGGAGCACTACATAATCTGAGTTCGAAAAAGTTATCAAGAAACGCAGGGATTCAGCTTTCAAATCTTGGGAATCATGCAAATACCAGGCAATTCAAAAATTTTAAAAAATTTGAGTTAGTAGTGGCATTGTATATTGGTAATCGTCTAAAACATTATGTCCAAATCAGAAATCAAAATGCCATTGAAAACATCAAATCTAGACAGTGCTCAAAATGCAAACCTGATGCTTTGTCATGCAAAAACAAGGCAGCTATCTAAAAA
This sequence comes from Prostheceraeus crozeri, assembly GCA_907163375.1. NCBI lineage: Eukaryota > Metazoa > Platyhelminthes > Polycladida > Euryleptidae > Prostheceraeus > Prostheceraeus crozeri. Next base: position 70,444 of record CAJQUW010007385.1, on the reverse strand, counting down.
TAATGCAAAATTACATGTAGATATCTCTGTTAAACAGTTTGCACTTGCTGGTGGTTGGCTTGCGTTTATTTATCCAGCAGATCACACGGTATGCAGACAATGATGAATCACTCAAAATTTCAAATTTCATACACCATCGACGCTGTTACAGTCTATGTATTTTTTCGCTGGCCTAGAATGCCAGAGGTCGGTGGTTCAAATCCACCAAGATGCGCAGTTATATCCCGCCTGTTGAATTAAAACATTCGGCGATAGTCTACTGCGATCGTGAGACAGAAAAACTCAGACAACATTCGGAATTGGCTTGATTATGTTTTTATTATGTTTAAATGATAGGAAGCTCATTTTCATTCCTTGTCGTAAGTAGTTAATGATTTTTTACCATAGAGTCAAAATAAATAACATCATGGAGAAAATAGCATCCGTAGCCAACACTTCTACATATCTTCTACCAGAAAACGAAATAGAATCAAACTTTAGCTCTACAGCACCTCACTCACCTTCTCACAAAGTTTCATCAAAATTCGAGCAATACTCTCTCTGTCCTACACAGCCTTCACAATTTTGTAAACATGGCCTTCTCAGCGCCAATTTCTACTTCTCACACATCTTGTGCACTGTGCGTCTTATCCGAGAATATGCCTATTTCTACAAAACTCTAGACGTTTTATACAGTAGATATATTTTGAAGAGTTTGCATGAAGAGATCCTAGCAGTAATGCTTTTGAATCAATAATTTTTGAAGAAATTGTTATTGTTAATATCAGGATAAATAGTAATCCATTCCTTTAATAATTTATCTTTTTCTTTTGACAGAATGAAGAGAGAAAGTGAATAATGTTCATATTTTCCAAATGAGAATCAAAAATAACATAAAACAATTACATCACACAAGCTCACATACCGTAAGTTATTGTAAATTATCGTTGACAGAACAGTAAAACAATTTCTTCGGCGCTCCGTTTCAGAAAAGTTTGCAGGAATGCGGTATTTGCCAATGCTGTTATGATGAGTAGTAATGTCATACAGCGGATGATCTGGTTGGTGACACTTTCTATAAAAATAATTGTACAACCGACAAAACCTTTGTTGAAAAGATGTCAAAGTATTGCTACAACTACAAATTGGTGAACAAATTATTTTCTTAACACGTTTGAATATTCGTTTAATATTCTTACGACAATGACAGCTAAAAATTCCATACAAAAGAGAACAATAAAGCCAGACACACTCGATATTGGCTCGGTAAACAGTCCATAGATCATCACCATTCAGGATAGGACCCGGTCATCACCAATTCTCAGCTTCCACTTGTCGGAACCAGATTTTGACCCTGAACACGTGTGGTAGGATGATTTACAAGTGTAATAGGCCCAAGCGGATGCTGCCAGTGCCTGGTCCGTGCCAATTCCTAGGACCCGGTCATCACCAATTCTCAGCTTCCACTTGTCGGAACCAGATTTTGACTCTGAACACGTGTGGTAGGATGATTTACAAGTGTAATAGGCCCAAGCGGATGCTGCAAGTGCCTGGTCCGTGCCCATTCCTAGGACCCGGTGATCGACAATCCTCAACTTCCACTTATCAGAGCCGGATTTTAACCGTGAACACCTGTAGTACATGTAGGATGATTTACAAGTGTATTCGCTAGGGATGCATTAACGGGAAAGATGCAGGGGTTTCAGATAGTCAGTGTTTGTATCCTTACTCCCGAATCACTGGAGTGGAGCTTTACACTCCGAGACGAAAACACTGGCCACCGATGAACCGTTTTGGAATTGCGAATCCGCAAATTCGCTTACAATTTCCAACATTCCCAAACTCTATCAACCAAAGATCAGAACTATGCATCACCTGAACACGTTCTATTCGATGCTTCTTCCATTTCAATCTAAAACTGGATTTATGAAGCAGAGCCTTCAATTCAGATCTACTTATAAGTTATAACAGAAATACAAAAAATGCATACATTTGCTACAGTGGAAATAAGGAAAATGCATGTCATTAATAAATTTGGACATACTTTGGAGAGCGGCAATATTTATCGACAAGGTGACATTATTGAGGACTGTTTCGACTTCTATGTAGCAAGATAAGATACGGCAGTTCTACCTTAGGTAGCTCTGATCATACCAAACCGATTTGACAGCCATTAGTAATATTTGGAGGTATTGAAGGATATATTACAATTCATCACTGTTCATACTGTACTTTTCAAATAAAACTGGCGAACGTTTCTCGCCGGCACTTATGATCATAGAAATAAACTGTTTATCTGAAGTTCGCTAGAATGGAAATTGACTCAAGGTCGCGGCACATCCGGGGGAACTAAGTTGGGGCATGAAGAACCAATGAAAAGCTTCGATTTACTCATGTGACTGATTCTAACCCAATGATACAGACGTTGGCAGGTGCATCTAAGTGAAAATGCGTGCGATCTATGTGCCGTTATTGTGCATTGCATAAAGCTTAATTTCCATTCTAGAGGTTTTATTGTTGTCAATTTCTATGCTTATGATAGTACAACAGACTACTTTCCACATTACAATTATTCTATAATTTTTTCTTCACAGGAATCGATTTCTGCAGCGTGCACCATTGAAAATTAGCACAATCATGCCACTCAAGTGTTTGATATAGTATCGTCTTGATAAAAGACATACAGCAATAGTTCTTCATTGTTTAGCAAAATCAAAAAAGGTTTGGCGCTCTCAAGGTTATGACGAGGATTTTATTTTAAAATTGTATAAAATACCGGTATACCCGACCGGTTTCGTCGCGATAGGACAGTCTCAAGGGTAGATTATGTACATCTCCAAGAGTGCCCAAATATATGAAGTAATATAAATAAGTACAACTCTTCACATCTGTTCATGACGTCTGTTCATTTGTAGCATGCTTTTTGCAATGTAGCGAGCTTCAGCCAACCTAGTAGATATCGCATTGCGTTGTTTATTGATTATTTTGCAGTTAAAGTCATTAATACGCATCACTTTGGTCGGATGGTCTATACGATTGTGATCGCTACGTGCACTTTTGTAGTCACGGTGTGAAATACTTCTTTCATGTTCTTGGAAACGATATCGAAAAGGTCGACATGTTTGGCCTATATAGCTTTTGTTACAAAGCTTACAAGAAAAATGATAAATTAAGTATCATTTCAATTATATTTAGGTGCGATAACTTTACAGATATCACAATTACAAATAAATTTATTTTTACAATTATTATTTACTGTTGAAATGAGGTAATTACCTGGTTTAGAAACGATTCTAACCGGTAAATTGTACTTATTATTTAATTTATTTAATTTTTGTAACATACTGTCGTTAATATAATCTAACGTTACTGACACCTTTTGACTTTCGTCGGGAACATTTTTGTTGGTCTTACATATATGTATACTTTGAACTTTATATTTAGCACTGTCAAACTTGAATCCATTTTGTTTTATTCTATTTTCCTTAATAGCACATGATTTGGAGAAATCCGCATCATTAGAACAACGATTGTGGACGTATTCAATACTATTACGTACAAAATTATCTTTGATGTAGTTCGGTAGCCAACTATCTTTACGCAAGCATATACCAGAGTGACAAGGTTTGCTGAACCATTTATATGAGAATTTGTTATTAATAGTAATGTCAAGAAAGTTCAGCAAATTCTCATCTGGAATCTCCATTGTAAATTTTATGCTATTATCAACAGAATTAAAGGCATTTGATATATTTGTGAACGTTTCATTATCTCTGGGGAGCGGTCCCAAGATCACATCGTCAATGTATCTTTTATAAATAACGGGTATGATACCGTATTTATCTTTAATAATAGCTAAAGCCCTCTGTTCTACATAATCCATATAAATAATTGCAAATGGGGGTGAGAAGTGGGTTCCCATGCATAGGGTAACCTTGTATTTGTAAGTACGTTTTATTGTTATACGTTACCTCATAATTATAAGAAAATGAACATAAGAAAATCTATTAAGTCTTCGACTGAGAAGCCATAATTGTCAATTTTATGCCAATGAATTGTGGCAAAGTTTTCAATAACGGTTAATGCTTCGCTGATTGGAATGCTTGGGTACAAGTTTTTTACATCAAGAAAAATTAGAATGTTATCTAGACTATTGAAATTATTCTCTTGATTTTTAAGAATATTTATGAGAGATTTAGTACTATCTAAGTGGGCTGGAACGAATTTAACCAATTGATTAAGGATCACACTTGAAAGCCAATCGACTTTCTCTGTCGGTGTATTTATTGCAGATGCAATAGGTCTCAACGGAAAATATTGGTTTTCCTTCTCTTTGTGGTCCTTAACTTGAACACGAAAATAAGCAGGGTGACTCCCCGAAGACAAAAGTTCCTCGTGGTCGATTGTATAGTTATTTTTACCTTTACTTATAATCATACAGTTAGTTTGATCTTCGATAGAAGAGTTTTTTGACTTATTTCTTAACTTGTAAGTATTGGTATCATTGAGCAGAGACTCAATCCTAGCAATGAGGTTATCTTTATCCGTTACAACAATACGGTTCGATTTATCAGACAATACTAACGTCAAATTATTATTTTTCAGGAAAGAATTAGTTTTGTTTACTATCTTGTTCGTCTTGATGTATTGTTTATTTTTCTTTAAATGATCCGTTTATACTTTCAGGAGTTTTTTAGCTTCAACTTCAAATAATTTAAAATTATTTTCTTATTCCTCTGGCATACAAGGAGGCATATTAACTGTACATTTATCGAAAGGAATCTTAATTTCATTGTTACGTGTTATCATTATCGTTAAAGTGATGAGCCCAACGAAGTTTATGAGAAATACTACTGATAGCTATTCCGTTATTCAAAACGATATTTAGGTCCTTTACAAAGAAAATTTTTAATATCAGTAGGTAAAGAGATTTTGGTTTCATTAGTTAAGCGAATATCTACGTTATGAAAGTCAATGATTTGATTAGAGGAGTTGTCCCCCTTAAACCACAAATCATCTATACATAAAGAAAAAGTGACACTTGTGTTTCAAATGATAGCTCGTCCTAACAGTCGGAAACCCTCTATCAGTCCACCACGACCACTTCTTGGAATGACGTTGGAAGATATCATTTTCTTCACATTCCACTGTTTCATCAATTTTCTCCAGAATACTTCGTATCCCTTCCTTCTCAAACGCATACCTTACCAAGTTGAGATAAGAGTAGGAGATCTGTCGATTGATGTCGTAGGACTTCTCTCGTAGGGCCTTGATGTTCTCTGGAACCATTTCCATTTTGAGAGACATTGCTTTCCTTTCCAATGCCATTCCATTCCTTCTCCATCTACTGTGGTAAGTGTATCGATTGTTCTATGAACTTTGGTATTACTTTATATGACAAGCATGTCAAGAGAAACACAATTGAGCATGATACTCCGACTTGTTTGATCAGGAGGTACATAAGCGAGTGACTGGGCAATCACACGAACTTCTTGGTGAAGATCCATGGCAGCAAAACATTGGTTTGTGTGTCGATACGGGAGGTTCTTCATTGTTTAGCAAAATCAAACAATAAAATAAAATAGTTCTTCGATAGAAAAAATTTGAGCATCAGAAACATCCTGATAATCGCTCTAATCGGGATCAACATTCATTGCACAAATGATTAATACAAATTACAATGAAAACAAGGGAGAATAGAAGGAAATAATTTCTTCAAATCAACGACCATATCCCTAGAGTTCAAGGTCATGTTGTTGTCTGCTTAATTGATACTGACATGAAACATATTCCTTTTTAAGTATGTACATGCATATGTAGGCCTACATTCCCATCATAACCGATTGCAGGCACGACATCCGTGTGTTCATAGTTCATAGGTTTATTCGTACCTAACCTTGTTTTTGTACAGAATTTTTATGTATAGGAGTGCACTAATACAAGTATCTAGGTAGATGGCGATCCGAAATTTACAACCCGGCAATAATTTTTAAAAATTTTTCAAACATTGCAACCCGGCATCGATCAGATATCTACGCTGCCGGTGTCTACGCGATGGCGCTGCGAGAGCCCCTGATCAAATCCTAAAACACTGATTTTGAATTGATTCACTTAATAGGACGCTGCTGACTTGGCTCCCACTGGCAATAATGCTGCAACTGACTTTGACAATCAACAGTTTCTTTTCTTAAACTAATTAAGCAAAAGACAGCTAATAAATATAGGGCCATGGCAATCACAGCAGTGTAGCAGCTACAATTTGGTCTTGGGACTATCAGACCGCTGTTGCCTTAGAAATAAGAAACATAAAAGTAATCAACATAAGTAAGTAAGATAGTAAATTGAGTTTTTGGAATATTATGCTTCGGTTAAACTTCGGGAATAAAATTCTTCGATTAGGAAATCACTAAATTTCTCATAAAATTTAGAAGACGAAGAACGTCCATGGCGAAACCACACAAAGTGACGAAACACATCCTGATTTGTGTTTCTTGTTATACCGGGCGATTTTTATACCTGAGAAATATGAGATATGGTGACAGACATGGATTTAATTTTCTAGAGTTCATCCGGTGTAGAGGGAGTAGAACGCCTGACTTCAAAATCCGCGGAAATCACAAATAACCACTTTTTCAAACAACTTATAATCAATGATATTTCATGATCTAATGTTGGCTGAACAATTTTCTAAAGCACGAGTTCCTCAATAGAAAAAATAAAAATTCAAATGCGATTTTCAATATCTTAACTATAAAAGCACATTCATAGACAGTTAACAATAATACGGAAGTTTCTATACATGAGAATCAGTGAAAACATTTCAGATAAATGTAGAATAGAAACAGCCTGTATTGTTCATAAACATAAACATGCAGTTTCTAATCTGGGATCGGATTTTTATTTTTTTACAATTTGACATTTTTCGGAATTTTACATATTTTGCTGTTGAAATTTTTGTAAGTTGCGTTAAACAACTTACAGTCACAAAAATCCAAATAATAGAAAAAAATTATCTGCAAAGGAAAAGTGAGACTTAACGAATTCATGCTCGCATGACGCAAGCTATACACTATATGAATTACGAGTGTATACTTGCATAACGGAAAAATGATTTTTATTGACATCTAATAATTTTCGGGTTCCCCTACCTCCCTACACCTGTATTTTCTTATTCCATATGTGCACGATGCGAGAATGACCACTTCCCGCACCAATTCCGCGGAACCGTTCTACTCCATGGATGAAAAAGCCACTGCAAATTATATCATCGAACTGGCTTCTTTCATTTGGCCGATGCCTGAAGTTCACTTGTATTGGCACTATTTATACTTGGGTGTTGGAGTGCTCACGGGTGTCGGCTGACACTATCACTGTGATCTGTCACCTCCTAAAATCGATGCATCCTAAAGCGCCACACACTAGTATTTTAGGAGGTTGCGTGAAATAGAATGTTAATATGCTAAAGAGAACAATAACCCCTAGTGCGCTAGCCTCCTAAAACGCTTTGCTTTAGGAGTTTTTATTAGTTACGAATAGTGTCTTGCTTTAGTGCGTGATTTAGGAGGTGCTGGTTTAAAGTGATATCAACCGGAAAAATGCGAGCCGAAAACGGTCGATTGTTATTTAGTTCTACCATAACTGCTAAGACTTTCTATGAGTATCGTTCAAATTGGCAATGAACCATTCGCCCATAGGACGTTTGTTAAAACTAAAATCAAAAATTTTGAAAATATGTCATATTTTTAATCATGAAAAAGCTAATGTAAATAGATATTTCATTCTATTTAGTAAATGCGATGCACAAGTGAGACCCAGTAAGCATTCAAAACGATTAATTCATTACAGCAATTTGAATTTAAGTATTGAATTTCAAATTCATCAGCCATTCGAAAAGTCGATTTACCAGAAAAATTCATAACTGCGAAATATACTTTGATAATATGCTTTGATTTTATTATAATCAGAAATATATGTTAACTTAACTAAAATGAATGACAAAACCTTGATCAATTATATTTTGGAATTGATTATCAGTAGCATACACGTACATGTAATTTAGATTTGCAAAACGAGCAGGATTGAACAAAATATACATCAATGATTATTATAGATTAAACAGAAAAAAACGCAATGATGTAACGTCCGTCGCGTTGTACTTCACGACTGATTTCAGAAGGTTGTTACCAAAGTTCTGGTTGGATTCCCCCGTTCTGTTACTTATATTATAGATAGTAGAAAAATCACAATGTACAGATTCTGAGGCCTGTTTATTATAACGGCCAAGTGATAACCACTTTAGTCTACAAAATTGAACAAGATGCTTCGTGACAATGACACTTGTCGTGTTGCTGGTCGGCAAACTTTGGTATCGTTTTTCAAAGGTTTCGATAAGTGCGCCAAAATCAGGACTCAAAGTCTGCCCGAAACAAGATCTGCCTTTTAAGGTAATTCTGAAGTATTGCACCTAAAATTCGGACCTAAATCTTTCACTTGATTCCCCAGTAGCTGCCAGACTGCAGCTGACTGAGAGGCTGCTATTGCTCTTCCAGATGCTTCATGTTTTACAAGTTGCCTTCATGTGTTTCGCTTTGCTTTTGGTGTCTGCTTAAGATTGACTAATTCTTGATCTCTAAATGTTTAACATGCAGCCTCCAAAATAGGGCATGTTTTGCATAAACAGTACATACCCGTTGTCTTCTTATAAAGTTCCTACAAATTATTTGAGCATATATAAGGAAACAATCACAATACAAATAATATGAAATATTACTTTGTAAATGCTGTATGTGCTGTTCTAAATTCATTTAATCTATTATTGTGGCATCGGCAAGTATTTAATTTAAATTATTCAAATTTCAAAATGATATTCTGAATACTTTCTTCTTACGAAAAATGATGCCTCACACTTCCTTCCTCATATCGATTATGGGCGGTAGACGCGAATTGGCTTCAATATCTTAGGGCCCCTCATCCCCTGTTCCATAGCCACAACCCATCCCAATGCCACATTCCATGATTACAAATAAATTTACTGCACTATACGGGTGTAGCAGTTTCCCGTCAACGAGGGACGTATAGACATTGAGTCTGAATAGAGGTGCCTTTAAATGAATGCTATGGTACAGTAAACGTTATAGGAAGATTCGTGACATCGATAATGACACTCGTATAGGATTTACCTACTTTAACCCTCAGAGACCCTCAGTGGACCCCGGAGCCACATTTTTCTATTTCATTTTTTACGCTGACGATATATCAACCACTCAAGCCCATACAAAATCATCATTTCTGACAGTGAATCTGCATGTGTTATTTCATTTCAATTGAATCAGTAGAAGTATGCCAGATAGGCCAAGGGACCCCCCTCAGGTCTCAGAGGGTGTAGAAATTCCATCACAAAATTTTTGTAATTAGATGAAAATGATTTCGAACATGTCCACGATGGTGTATAAAGAGTGGAAGTCATTTATTCATTGTTTGCATCATGCTCGTAGATGTGCAATGTGTTGGAAGATCGCAAAATGTGAATATTTTGCTTTCGCACATGATCTCGCGTGACTGGTTGGCCTATATGAACAACTCGACATATATCGATGTCCGAAATGAATGCTATCATTATATTCATAGTTTAGCACCAAAAACTGATTGATGACAACCTTTTCACAGCAGTGATGATAAGTTTGAGATCTCCACAGCTGTTTTTGGTTCTAGAAGTACAGCAATTTTGACTCATTTTAGGTCTATTTCTGATAGCTTTGGATAAATTTGAAGGAATGTACAAATGGAAAGGATTAGCTGCATGAATTAAATCAATTTCATCAAAATCAAATATCTGAGGCTCTATGGTGACACAAAAAATCGTAAAGCCGCCTCCTAGTACAAATGATGCTGTACTAAATGTGGTTGACTTACAAAAACACCATATTTTCGCACGTGTTTACTGAGAAGGCTGAAAGTCACTCAAGGGATTCGTTATATATGCCGATCTGCTACACGCAAACAACATTGTTTTACTTAAAATCAACTTTCCTAATGTTTTGATATCGATTTAAGCAGGTAAACTAAGAATATGTTAAAGGGGTTCACTGGACCCCCCCCTCAGGTCTCAGAGGGTGTGAAAAAGCTCAGGTCTCTGAGGGTTAAAGATTTATGATTTACTTTCTCGATTGCGAAAATTCTGAAAATTTTCAAGAAATTGAGTAGTTGTCAGAGAATATAAGTGGTGTGATATAAACATGCAACTCAATTAACCCATTTGTGCCCGTTGATCGTTATAACGATCATCAACATTAAGATTTTGAAGTTAGGTTTTTAATGTCAACAAGGTTTCAAACTCACATTAATCAATTATTTTCTGGTTTTCTATGACAGAAAGAGTGTTTTAGTACATCAGTTCGTTTTTTATATTCATTTGCAAATTTTTGGCGCGGATCTGAATTTTGCTGTTATTTCCATCATGGCTGACAGGCGGAGAAATGCTAAATCAATTGCAAAAAGAAGGTGAGAAAGAATTCTTTTGTATCTATTCGGACTTGAAATAGTAAATTGTATCATAAAGCGTGTCTCAGAATATATTTAGATGCAATTAATTGTGGATGGATATATTTTCAGATGAGGTAAAAATTGGTGATCGTTATAACGATCTATGGGAATTGGTTTTAACATTTCATGCAGAAAATTAGTTGATTATCCATATTGCCACGACTATAATTTTCATTAAATACAATCATTTTCGGCTCGATTTTCAAAAATATGCAATGCTTTATCATTTATTTCAATGGTGACTCTCTACGTTCGCAAGATTATCTATAGCTTGCTTCTAAAATATGTCACAAAATGTGTAGCCTTTCTGAAAAATTCCGATATTTGCGTTGAGGATTACAAGGGTTTTAACTTGCCATTACTAGTTATTATTTGAGTTTGATTATAAACGATAGATAGATCGCATTTATCATCTGTTAAAAGCATAGCTGGGCATTGGCAACATAAAATAGGCGCACATGGTAGGGGTTCGCACCCACCACCACGGAAAGGGAAGTTCAGCACTCAACCGATGCACTACCGCGCATGTTAACCATCAGTGCTATCTACTTGCCATTTTGATTTACTGGTTCAGCTACATGCTACTTGTTTATTGCTGAAGATACTCGTAATACAATAATGCAATAAAAAGACACTTTAGATTTCAATTTAGTTTGGTTGTTCTCATCAACTTTTGAAGGAGTCTATATTGACTTTCTTTGTTTCATGCGGTTCATCAAAAATAAATATTCTATTTTTTTTACAGACTGAGTGAGATGATCGATGGCATTGAGGATGAAGAAAACGAGTTGCCCGATCAATTCGATGTAGTCATTCATCCACCAGGTGAAGGAGAAGACTCTGACGAAGAAGATGGAGATGAAGATCAACCACAGTTTCAAAACTTACCGCGGAGCCTCCTAAATGCAATCGTGGAAGCTCCTGATGACGAAGAAGATGAAGAAGAAAATCATAGGACTCCGAAGCGGAAGAAAAAGATGGCTCGTCGGACTGACCCCTTTGAAAATTTGATTGAAAACTCCTGAAGCTGAAAAGCAGAAAGCTGTAGGGTTCGACGGGTGCACTGAGCCTGTAGACTTCTTTCTTCAATTCTCCAGTGATGAGGTTCTAAATTTTATTGTGAATCAAACGAATGATTATGCACTCATCAATCTTATCACTGAAGAACTCCTTGTTGTAATCGGTGTTCTTCTTGCTTCCGGTATCGTTCGTCAAACACGACGAAGAGATTTTTGGTCGTCGAATGATTTGAAGCGAAATCAAGTCATAACAAATTCGATTAGTCGTAACCGATTTGAAGAAATTTTTCCAAAACTGCATTTTGTCCCGTTGACAGCTCGTACTCAAAATGATAAATTGAAAAAATTGCGTCCTCTGATAAAGCTTCTCAATGACGAATTTCTACAGCATGCTCCGGATACAAACTTCTTCTCTGTGGATAAATCCATGGTGCCGTATTTCGGCCGCCATGGCTGTAAGCAGTTTACAAGAGGAAAGCCTATCAGATTCGGCTTCAAGATGTGGGTGTTGGCCACTGCGAAAGGCTACTGCGTGCAACTGCAACCTTACCCAGACATAGCCGAAAGAAAAGAGGATGATTATGATTTTTGGAGCTCTTGAAACGTTGTGTTTTACTTTGCGAAAATTCTTCGTGGTCATTTTACCGAAAAAACGTTATCGATCACACTGGACAATTATTTCACATCCCTTTCACTTTTGAAATCGATGAAAGATGATTTGAATGTCTCAGGAACGGGTACAATAAGGAGAAATAAGGTTCTATGCTATCCCTTTGATAACACAAGCATGCAAAATCGCGGTGAAATGATGTCGAAGTACAGTCCAGATTTCAAAACGAACTTGGTAGTTTGGCGTTGATAACAAAGACGTACTGGTGGCTGCGACTATGTGTGGAGCAACTCCAATTTCATCAACAACAAGATTTTGCCGAAAGGTCAGTGTCTAGGAGCATTGCCTTATGATGTTTCTGTACACATATTTATGAAATATTATTTTCTTCCAGGAACGAAAGAGAATCACTCTTCCTCGTCCGGCGGCTGTTGCGCACAACAACTCAAACGATGGGTGGCGTTGATTTGCTTGATGCAAATATTTCAAATTGCCGAACTAATATACGAGGAAAGAAATGGTACTATCCCATTTTCATCTATCTCGTGGATGTTGCATGTGACAATACATGGATTGATTAACTACCGTCTGTGTTGTGATCAAAACGCATCCTACAATGATTTCCGCAGTCGAGTTTCGACATCACTCTTGGCAAAAAGTGATAGAAAGCGAAATTTTCGACGAGCAACAAATGACATCAGGTTTGACAACATCGGTCACTTGATTGTATTCACAGAAAAAGAACTTCGCTGCAAGTTCTGCAACAAGAACACAAAGTTTCGCTGTGTCAAATGTTGTATGAATTTACATGCCAAACAATGCTTCTTGCAGTATCACACTCGTGTATGATAGTAAATGTTGAAATGTACAAGCACATACTCGTGCAGTAAGACATATTGTATTATGTTTTATGTATCATGAATGTAGAACTTAGCATATTTTATTGTCGCCTATATTGATGTTTTGATGTCATAAGCTCGCAATTTCTAATGGAGGACAAGTTCTAGTAACCATTTTTAATTCAATTATTTTGCAAAATGTTAACACAAATTCCCATTGATCGTTATAACGATCATCCTATATCTATGTAAGTACTGAATATTTTACGGAATTATTTTGGAAAAGTACTTAGAAGAGCCTAGTCATATAAAATTCAGAAGAAGAAATTGATACGCTTAATATAAATTATAGCGGGCATAAATGGGT
>CAJQUW010007385.1:0-57065 GCA_907163375.1 Prostheceraeus crozeri | reverse complement strand
TCATTTTCAGATAAATGGGCCAATTCGATTTTGAAAATACGAAAAGATAAAGTATCTCAAAATTTCTTGTCCTATCAATATCTGATAAATACATGGTATGAAGGCGTCATCTGCAAAAAATTAGAACTAGGAAGTTCTTAGTTAAATTTTTACAGCATGTTGAAAATAACTAGGAAAAACATTACGTAATATTTGCAAAAACAATTGAAATTCAAATGAATAGTAATAATATTCTGATTGACGTATTAGTTTCCATCTTAATTGTCAGTAAGAGGTTACTGAATACGTCTGAAGTGGTTTGATACTCTCTAGTGGTATTGCACCCTTTTCGTTTGAAGAAATATCATATTATATTAATGATTTTGACGGCACACTTATGTATATTATTATAATTTCTAGTTATATGTAAGGTTAATACGTTAACAAAGGCATTATAAAGCATTTTGAGTTACCATACAACGATATGATAACAAAATTTGGTCGTACAATTGGGCAATTCCCTCATAATCTAACTGAAGTCCTCGATAAAGCTTCAACTTGAACGTGAAGAATGTTACACGATTTGTATACGCTTATAATATTAGCCCAAATTAAGCATATCTTTTGTCAAGAATCATTTATGGTATGTACACTACGTAAGAGTACATGTCTTTAAGTAAAACAGATTTGTATTGCAGTGAATAAAAAATTCTATTAACTCTACATACAAACATCAAAAGTACTAAATACTTGAAGTATTCATAATCGTATTCTCTTACAAGCCAGTTATTGATCAAGCTTCAACACTGTTTTAATATTGAAGACATAGTCGCTCTTGATTACGATGCGAGTTTTGTCATTGAATGTACCATAAGCATATGCTGTACGTGGAAGGGCAAATAAACAACACTGAACTGGCACAAATGTTTGAGAGTCAGACAATTCTTGATAATTTATCCTAGAATCTACCTTACTAAAGTATGATCCATGGATTACATTAGTACCTCTTTTGTACTCATTTCCACAATCATCTCTCGACTTCCTTGTAAGTTGAGACAAAGAATGAACTTTGAACAAGTAAAAGTTCTCGTAGTCCTCGTCATCTGCTTTCAGAACGATGACGTCCTCATTTTGAGGAGGTACTTTTTTTCAATACTTAGACTTTTGGGTGGAAATCAATGTCATCACAGGGGCAGTCAAAGTATTTGCCGATGACACATTTATCACAACAGCAAGATAAGTTGCGAACGATGACATGATACGGAACTCCAATTCCTGTAACAGAATGGATCTGCATCTTTGAGGATATCGATGAGATATCTTGTGACATTGTGGCGAGACTATTCTTAGCGGTGTCAAGATCAGCGTCAGAAATGGTGAAAATCTGAATTTGTGAATTAGTTTGGAATTCCTTAGCCCATGACTGGAATTCAGCAAATGTCTGAATTATGTGTTTGCCGTGCTTCACCGAATTATCCGCCTCTCTCATAATCACTGCTCCGATTCCATCGCATGGACCCTTACCATGTGATGACTCAAAGAAACTCCATGTTGCAGACAGATCGAAGACTTTCTCGAAGCATGAAACGACAGCAAAGATACTTTTGTTACGGTATTGTGAAGTTGGGCTATCTGTTAAGAAATGCACCCGCTTTATCTTTCCATTTTCTTTCAATTGGTGAATAAAAGAAGTTATGATTGCAAAAACCATGCTTGCGGAATGCTCAAGCTCACCAGATATGGCACAATGTGAAGAGCTATGTACTTCTCCGTCATCAGATCTAAAGTAGGCAACGAGAGGATGAATAGTTACTTGCGACTGCGACCAGTAAGCGCTTTGCACCTCGTGATTTGAACTGCAGCAGTAATTCTGTGCAAAATCCATGTGTATAAGAACCTCAGATGTGTTTTAAGCTTCTCTCTCCTTCAAGTTTCTCACAAGCTTGAACTGATTGGAGACCCGGTTTACGCGATGTTTCAAAACGGGAACGGCTTCAACGAAAAGTTGAAGAAAATCTTCATATACAAGAGTTTCTGAAACTAGTCTAATTACCTTAGACCTACCATTGGCATCTTTCACATTATCCCATTTATTGAAAGTTAACGTTTCAGAGTGCATTCCTGAGGATTGAGTCAGTATGAAAGACAGAAGATCAAACGCGTCTGAGCTCTGAGCTACTTCATCAATGCATTCAAGAAACTTATCAGGGTTATTTGAGACGACATCAAACCCGTTTTCCTTCAATGATTTCAACAAAAGAGCAAAATTCTGATGGTATTTACACGGACAAGTCGTTCGGTTAAAGAAGTTCACCAGTTTGATATTAGCCGGACGGAGTCTTGTAAACGTTGTGTAACATAAATTCAAAGAAGGATTTTCACTGGAGAATTTCTTATACAAAGTTTTCATATAGTCTGTAAGAAAACGCTTCTGAATACGATCCTTACTATTGTCACGGTGTCCTTTTTTGCCAGGACATACGCGCGAAACGTCATCACGATAAAAACATCCACTACTGGTTTCCCAATCAAAACTTTCGTTTGCGTACGAAGTTTGCGAACAGTAAGATGGTATTTTTGGATGCTGAAGTTTTTGAACATCTTTTTGAAAATCTCATTGTCTTGCGAGCCATTATTGTATCGATATTTTTTCATTATTCTAACGGAAAGAATCCTACCTACACTGGATCCTTTCTTAGTACTATCCATTGAAAGACTCTCTTTGATTTCAGATACTACTGACTCATTGAAAACTAAAGTTTTTATCAGATTTCAGTCATAAAGATCAAAGTTTTACGAAAATATTGATATTCTTACATAAGCTTATCTATGTCAAATCTCCGTGACGAATGTTACTTTCTTAACCAATCTACCTGGCTTACCCTAAAACAATAACGTTTGTCTGGTTTTTCACTTATTTCTAGTCAAAAAAGTAAAAAGATTTTATTTCTACACTTGTTGGACTTCAGAAAAATGTACATAGATTGTTTCTAACACGAGTTTATGAACATGTTGAATTGAATTATTGTTATGGTGACGAATGTTACACCAAATTTGGTAACATGTACTCTATGACGGATTTCTTCAATGAAAGTGGAGATCTGATATTAACGTAATCACTTAATCAATCTACGATAAGTGTAAAGAAAGTTTGTACATCACAGAAACTCCTTACCTCAACTGATGCTCGTCAGGTTGGCCGCGAAATTGCAAACAATAGCTGGTGACATTCACTTTTCATGCCGATTGACGTCGACATTGAGCTACAGCAACCAATAAACGAACGCTAAGCGAATTCTTCCCTAACGTCGGAAGTGGGTGAGGTGGTTATCTGACATTGACAGTAGAAGAAACAGAATCGATAGTCAATCTGATGAATAAAGTACTGGTGATACGATTTTCACGAATTGGCCCATTTTTCTGAAAATGACCCTTAAGTGGGACGACTAAGCTTAGCCTCAGCTTTGGCTTGGCTCGGTCGTCTGACCTCGGCATAGTTTCCTCGAGTGATGCACATCTACATCAATTCTCCTAATGCCTAATAACTACATCATCACATTATCGGATAAAATGAGTCATTCTTAGAAATCGAACAAAAGCAAAAGTAAGAATCTTTAGGTCGGTTTAGCGCGCCATGATCCCATGCATCAGACACGCACACACTTTTTGAGTGCGCGATCCACACGTTTTTATGCTAAGATACCCGCTCGCTCCGTGTATTTGGCATGAATAGCAGCAAATAATATCACGTGCTGAGTAAGTTATTCGATTTCATTTGGTAAAGTTTCTCGAAGTATGCGAAGACGAAATCATGACTTCCCATGCAATGTCAACGTCACTAAGCTCCGGTGCATCTGATACAGACACTGACATGAGTGAAATGATGGAAAATCGTGGTGTTAAACCAGACTCCTCTAAGAGGCTATGAGAAAACTGATGGCATCGCTAAGCAACGAATACTCGATTTGCAATATGGTATTTAGCTACATTGGTGACTGTCATATTGTTTTAGTAGTAGAATAATGCTCGTTCTTAACTGAATGCTTTAAATTGAATGAAACAGGTTTTTTTAATTGAATGGGACAGGCTTTAAACTGAATAGAACATTTTTTAAATTGAATGGAACAGGTTTTTAATAGAACGGCACAACTTTTAATTAGAATGGAAAAAGGTGTAGTTCATTGATATGCTCAGATAAAACTTCAGAGTCATCGGGGTGCACTTGAGGAATATGACTCAAATTTTCCACATTGATAGATTGAGCGGTAAATAATTGAATAGGCAAGGAATCCTCGAGAAATACAGTGAAGATGCACAGTGATCACTGTGCGTATACACTGTAAACCAAACTGTGCCCAATATGTGACCGATTATGTGCCCAACACATGTGACGTTTGCCACTGCCTTTATGTGACCAAATGTGCCCAAATCGGTCACATTCAGCTCGGCAGATATGTGACTTTATGCGACCAAATCGGTCAAATGCAACACGGCTGATATTTGACTTAATGTGACTAATATGTGACTAATATCTGCACGACCGCTCATGATTATCGCTTCATCCAATTATTGTGATAATTATAACCCACTACTTGTTTAGGTTTTGGAGAGTAGAAGTACTGCCTCTAAATTAAATTGAGCTATAAATTATGGTTTAAATGAATCCACTTCCTGGTGGGAAGAAAAGACCATGCTTTCAATTGAGGTACTTATGGAAAGAACAACAAATATTTGCAAATCATTAGATACATACTCTACTTTCCATTTACTTCTGAATTAACCATCAATGCTTAATTCAGAATGTCTTAATCAGTGTGTTACTCAACGCCAACCGCCACCTGATGTTCAAAAACAAAAAGATAAGCTGATGTAGTAAACACCTTATCTATACGCCAATGAAACAATCGATGGCTGTGTCAGCATCTATTGCTGTTTTTACCGATAAAATTGTTTGATTGAACCATCTATACATTGATTCAATTTTGCATAGACTCACTTCTCAGGACATTGCGATTGAAGATTCTATTTTGGAGTAGGACGTCATTATGTAATTTCTCCCAGTTTGTCATTCTCAATGTAATAAACAAGCAGACCATTGACATGAAGCTTATTTATTTCACGCTGTCTAGGCAAGATAATACAACTTGACTTACAACACGATGATACAACTTCCCGGCGAGATCAAGCAGATTAAACGAAGACATGTGTCACATTTTTCAATCACACAATCATTATCCTGATTAAAACAGTTTCCAATATGATAACATCTTCTTGCCAGTGATGTCCTTGAACAAAACACACCGTAAAGTATTCGGAAAATCAATTTGAATTATTCTCATCGAGCACTCGCCGCATATGCATGATCTATGGTGATTAATCATCGGTCACATATGTGACCAAATGTGACCGATATGTGACGAAGAATGTGTCACATTTTAAACAATACAATCATTTTCCTCATTAAAACACTTTTTAATCAAACCAAGTTCAATGTGATATAATCTTCTTACCAATGATATTCTTGAACAAAACATTCAGAAAAAGTATTCAGAAAATCATCTTGAATTATTCTCATCAAGTACTTGTCGTATGTGCATGATTTATGATGATTCCTCATCGGTCACATGGAAGTCACATATGTGACCAAATGTGACCAATGTGACGAAAATGCGTCGGGCACATAATCGCTCACATATTGGGCGCAGCTTGGTTTACAGTGTACTTGCAGAAATTTATACTTTCACAGTTTGGCACCTCTTCGAGTCCCGTGCCTCCATGAATTATGCGTTCCAAACTTAGATTTCTATGTTATCGATTAAATGTAACCATTTAACGAAATGCATGATGGTAGTATTCCTATTTCCATATAAAATAAGAAGTAAAATTCTAGGATCTAAGATGGTTTCAACAAATTTCCTACGTAGGATTCAGGTAGTTAGGCTGTCATGTGGAATGGACAATAGCTTATTGTTTCGATCAGACATCGGATCAGACATCAAGATGTTATTGATCGGTCAGACACTGATCCAAGTCAATGTTACTGGATCTGATGAAGAATCAAATTAGTGAAACCTCTGCGATTGCTTACCAACTTTCTCAGAAATAAAAGGAAAATTGAAGAAAAAATAGTGTCTTTCTTTCTCCTTATTGTTATTTGGTTTACGTGTTTTGCGATAATTGTACGTATGAAATTTTCGGGATAACTGTTGAGTCGTAGAATATCACTGAAATTGCTTATGTGTTTGTTTTTAGTTAGATTATTGGAACATCGTTCTGCGATTCTTGTTTGTTCGTTTCTAATGAAGTTAGTTTTGTCAATGTCTGGCGCATGCGAGTGATAATTCACAAACAGATATTTTCTAGCTGATTTGCGGCAAAATTCAAATTCTGGTTCATTTGGCGCGTTCAGTGTTACTCGGAAATCAAGCAGCTCTCGGAAAACAGAAAAAGCAATCTCTCCCTCTTTTTTACGACGATTCTTTATTTGTTAAAAAAGCGTTACCCGACACGCTTCGTCTGTCAGGATAGTCTCAGGGGCGAATGGCACAGGTTTAAATATGACTAAAGTCGAGTGGGCATCTCCACATATCAGTTCATGACGCCTATTCATGAGGTATGGCATGTTCTTGGTGATACACCGTGATTCAGCCATTCTAGTAGATATCACTGATTTACGTGTATATTTGGACAGGATTTTTCAACTAAAGTCGTTAATTTTGATCACTTTAACGGCATGTTGTTTTAAGTGGTGCTCACTACGTGCACTTTTACTGTTCTTGTTTCAAATGCTATTAGCGTGATCGCGATATCTAAGCCTGAAAGGGCGACAACTTTCTCCGATGTGTTTCATATTACAGAAGTTACAGCTAAATTCATCGACTATGTATTTGTCATTGCAACTACATTTAGGGCCAATAGATTTACAGATCTCACAGGAACGTATATTTTTATTCTGTATTTTACTTTTCGCTGTAGCACTTATCTTCTCACCTTCTCGACAGGTGTAATTCTAGCGGGGATGTCCTATTTAGTTTTAATTTTGCTTATTTTATGAGTGAAACTGTCGCTAATAAAGTCAAGTGTTAAATTCACGGGAAACTTATCTGTTAGTCACTATCTGCACAGCTGCACCTTCATCGTTCGGACTAGAACAGCGGTCTTGGACATATCTTAAAATATTTTTGACAAAATTATCTTTTATGTGTTGTGGGAGCCAACTGTCTTTGCGAAGGCATATTCCTGAATGGCTAGGTTTACTGTACTATTTGTACTGTACTTGGTTATTGGTTATTTTAAGTCCAAAAGTTATCTTTCGGCAAGTCTAATATGAATTGAATGTTTTTATTTATCGAGTTAAAAGTTTCTAATATATAGTATTTGAAAATATTCTTATCATCTTTGGGGAATGGTCCCATAATTATATCATCTATACATCGTTTATAGATTTTAGGTTGTAAGTTGTGCATATAAGTTAACTTACTTATTTGTATGTCAGGACTGTCCCTCAAACCCAGGATTATGTGTTGATCCGTGCTTTGGAAAATTCCATGTAAAGCAGGAGGAACCCTAATTTGCTCGATTTAATTTTATTTAATGTTGTTGCAATTCTATAATTCCTGTTTTTAAAGTCTCAAATTGGTGGGTTATAGGATATTTGTTATATCTTACTCCATATTTTAGTAATATTTACATGAATTATTCTCTTTCTACAGTGTTGTGCCATATTCAATTATGGATAGATAATGATAGAACCTAAATGATAGTAAGACTATAATCCTAGTTGCGTTGTTAATGTTTCGAAATGAAATTGAATTTATATATACAGTGTTCGGATGCAACTAATCAAACAATTCGAGAGAATAATTACTTCTTTATAATAGCACGAGTAAAAGAAAAGTAACCATCTTTCGAAATGAAATTGAAATGTATACAAATGAGCCTGTTCGGGTGTAGCTAATCAAACAATTCAAAAGAATATTTACTTATTTATAATAATAGGCCTACGAGTAAAAGTTGAGGTCATTAACCGTTTAGTGTCCAACGTTCCACTTGTGGAACATTTTTTAAATTGTGATTTTGATGCATAAGGGTTGTCATAATCGATGATCATGAAATGTGTTTTAGTCAAGCACGATCAATTCTATAGTTTTTTCAAGTCGAAGCGAGAAAAAAAACTGGGAGTGGTATTTCTGGTCTATCAATTTTTTCAAAATTTTGATTTTTTGTGCTTTTTGGTGATCCAATTTTCAACTCGCATTTTGTAAATGAAAACCTGCAGTTCAATGCACCCAAGTCGGTATACATAAAGACGACACTCCTAATTTACTAATTCATAGGTCGGCATATCCTTTTCATCATTTGTCTTGTCTCAGCAATGCAATTAGTATGTATGTTCCACTTGTGGAACGTTGGCTACTTCAGGTTAGATGAAACCTACATGTTTTTCGAGAGGAATCATCTCGGATGCTAACCAAATGTACCATAGCGATGAAGTAACATGATAAATATCAGACGGCGCCGCAGGCCGAGGCTGATATTTAGGTCATGTCGCTGAAGACTCCTACAGCCCACCTTCATTAGCTGATGCTCATCCTGAATTGATTGGCAAGACACCATTGGAATATTTTCTACTTTTTTTCACGGAGGAATTGTTACAGGAAGTGCCTCAACTTATCAATGGGTATTCACTTCAAAAGGTAATCAGCCTATCTGTGTTATTATACGTACATTAAATCGTATCAGTATACATGTACATGGTTATCTTATTGATAGAAGGCCTACATGTAGCCTATGCAAATGTAAATAGCGGGGACCAGTCCACACCTACTACACCCATCCACTTTTTCTGTTTCGAATTTCGATTCTACCTATTGTGAAAGGTTAGGGTCTGAATGCATTACATGTATGTTCTTTCGTAAATATTTTAAGTAGACAGTCACGTGCTTCTCATGCAAAAGCCTACGATATGTACATAGGCCTATTCACGCATTACACGTGCTACACGTAGCTAGCAGCTGCATGATGTGTGCCTTTTCATTTTGTTCTGTACTAAAAAACGAAAGAACATAAAAGATTGATAAAAAGGACTGGTTGCGACCGACTGCTGATTAGCTGGGGTAAAAGGTGAAATTATGAGGTAGTTGTGTATGTATGTTATGTACACGTACATGTAAATTAGGTAAATCTAATGCAAATGTACATGTATATGTACAATCAAACAAAATATCCCAAAGACTAAATTTGAACATTTCAAACTTCAAGACCATTCGTCTGCTAGTTATTTGTGGTCAATAGAATCCAAATATGTAAATAAACGAAATTGACGCGAATTCATAAAAAATATTCAACATTACGCATCTTGTATTACATAATAGGCCTACTTATCAGTTGAAGTGCACTATTCTCATGTCTAAATGCGACGTTTTTTAATCGAATATTCTATCCTGGGTCTAAATTTTGTGAGAGCATTTGATCTTTCAACAGGTTCTCCGCTCAATGTATCTGAGGATGAGCTCTTGCGCTTTTTGGGAATTTTGATTTTGAGTGGATACCATATTCTACCCTTCGAAAATGCGTATTGGACGACTGCATCAGACTTGCGCTTTGATCTAGTCAGTCAAGTCATGTCCAGAGACCGCTTCAAGAAAATCAAGACCAACATTCATTTTGTTGATAATAATCGTCTAACACCAGGAGATAAGTATTCAAAAATCAGACCCCTCTATGATCATTTGAACCAGCAATTTTCTCAATTTGGAGTTTTTGCTGAACATTTGAGTATTGACGAATCCATGGTACCTTACTATGGACATCATTCTGGAAGCGTGTTTATAAAGGGGAAGCCAATACGCTTTGGCTACAAGAATTGGTCACTCTGTACTCCCGACGTCTATCCGTTTCGTCTTCTTTTGTATAGTGGAAAATCTGAGAAATCCCCAGATCCTATGGGGTCACGCGTAGTTGCGGAATTACTGGAAGCTGTGGTGGAAGCAGCAGAGCATCATGCAGTGTATTTTGACAATTTTTTCACCAGCCATAAATTACTCTCTGACTTATCTTCGAAAGGCATTAGAGCCACTGGCACCCTGAACAGATGTCCCCTTGGCAAACAAATGATGAAGAAAAAAGAAAAGGGCACCTTTGATTTTCGCTCTGATGGAACAGTATTCGTGTGCCAATGTAAGGATAATGCTGTTGTGAATATTGCAAGCAATTTCGAAGTAGCCACTCCAACTACTAAGGTGAAGCGATGGAGCACGAAAGAGAAACGTAGGAAAGACGTTGCGCAGTCAAGGTTGGTTCGCTCATACAACCAGTATATGGGAGGTGCCGATGTTATGGACCGTCTCTTGGGCTCCTACCGCCCAAGCCTTCGTACGAGAAAGTGGTACTGGAACCATTTCAGTAACGCTTTGAACGTGGCGGTCGTCGCAAGTTGGCGGATACATCAGTGTTCAACGGATGACCACGCGATGACCCACGTGGAGTTCAGACGGCAGTTGGTCATGGCTCTGCTGAAATATGATGCGATTGGACAGCACAGACGCCTAGGAGGTCCCACGGCACCAGCCTCAAGCTCCATTCGCTATGATGGTGTCAACCATTTCATCGAGTCAACGACACACGGAGGGTGCAACTTGCGCCAGAAGAACACAAAAAAGAAATGCTCGAAATGCGATAAGAGACTACACGAAAATTGCTTCGCTTACTTCCACACACATTAGTTCGCATTTTGCAGTTTTACAAAGACATACGTCTGATTGTTTTCTTGAAAAAAACATTCTGCAAATATTGATCTATAATATATTGGAACCTGGAATGTGTGCATTCTATGTGGGGAAATATTATATGGGCGATAATTTGTATTTACAAGAAAAGAAAATAAACCATTGAAAAAAACATCAGTATGGTAAAAAATATGTAGATTCACACACCCTTAAGTGTCCAACGTTCCACTTGTGGAACATTGATATATCTCGAAAAGTACACACTGAACTTTTGATTATTAACCATATTAGTCTTATTTAGACCCCATTGGCACCGTTTTGTCACTTGCCACCAACTTTTGACCATGCCTTCTTATGTCCGACTCTAAACGGTTAACAATTTTGTTAACCGGGATCAACAGGTTGACAGCATCTGCTATTGCAATGATAATTCTGTTGGTCGGAACTTTAGCAAATGTTTACACGGTCATTGTTCTTAACAGATTTAGAGGATTGCGTGAAAGTACGAGACTCTTTTTCTTTGTCACTGCAGTTTGTGACCTATTTGGAATACCAATGGGAATGTTTGCTATTTGGTGCCAATTGCCATGTACAAAGTCGTTTGTGAGCATTAATGCCTACACATGCCCAGCTCATTATCCTATTGGTGGGGGATTTCAATGTGTCAGCTGATATTCAGTTATTGCAATGGTGTTCGAAAGATTTGCTCTTGTCCTGATGCCTCAAAAAATGCGGTTTGTTAAATCAAAATATCTGTATTATTACATCCTATGTAATCATAGCTGCATTAATAGTAGGCTACTATAGAGATTATATATCTTCATGTACCGATTTGATGGTTGCATCTGCGAATTTGTTGGTTGTCAAGTAATATTTGATTTATACTGTACATGAGGTTTGCAGTTATTGCACATCTCCTTTTTGCAATTCAAATAGCTCTGTTCATAGTAACGCTGATACGTGCTTTTTCAAGACATGGATCTCATGCCAAAGGGAAGTCCGGATCAAATGACAACGATGAGCAGACAATAGAGGAAGTAGACTCAGTGAAAATGATGTCTTTTGTTGGTGTTCTTCAAAGTCCATGCTTTTGTCCGCCAGTAATTATCAATTCCTAGCAATCGAGCATTATGGTTGCTGCAGGATATCAAAAAGCTATAGTGATGCTTCTAATGCATGCACATCGGAATTATTTCATACAATTCAATTTTTCAGTGAATTTCATGTTATATTACGGAAGTTGCAAAGGATTTCGCGATGCGCTTCATGGAAATTTTACTGATTAACAATAAACATAGTTTTACGCGTGTATTACTTGTCGACTCTATAACGTAACCCATGTATTAATGTCTATTTCTTTGGCGCCTCTACAGAAGCTTTGACAACTCCTTCCTGGTGACCGCCATTTTCCGAAGCTAGGAATTCGCTTGATTACCTTACTTAACGAGAAGGTCATGTTTATCATACTTACAGATATAGGCTAGCAATTTCTAAAGGTGACTTTACGTGGAAAACTCCAAATTTTCACAGGAATTTTGAAAACTATGGAAGAAATTCAGAAAAGGATATTGGAGCTTTTGTCATGGTGCTGTGTTTCATCATAATGTAAAACAATCAAATTTCATTTATTAGAACACAATATTGCTGACATTCATCAACAAATGATCTGAACCCCTGTCAGGACACGTGAACTTGCAATCTCAAAGGTATTTGACCGCAAATGATGGCTTGTAGAGTATTAAAAATATAAATCAACAAAGTGGCTTCAAAATGTAATATAGACTTCCTGTTTGACTGACATGTCTACAATATCGTCAATGGATGCTTCCTTGGCTTCGATGGTGAATTCAAGATTCATTCGGGAGCTTCGCCTGTATTGCCGACCAGCCGCTCATCGACAGTGTAATGCTGAGCATAAATAACCACGACATTACTAACACTTCCCATAAAATTTCTTGAAAGCAGATCGGAGGTATATGTTACAAGCCGCCATATCAATTTCAGATTAATTGAAATATACTTGTAGTTGAAGAAAAACGGAGTTATAGGTAGCTGCAGTCAATCAGAATTGTAAGTAGGTCATTTGTACTTGCGATCAATTGCGTTTTCTGAGTTACTGACAAATGTCTGGTGGAAAGTAATAATCGGTGACTCAAGTATTCAACTTTATAATGTTTTATAATTCCTCTGATGATCTCCAAAACTATTACACCAAATCTGCCAAACACACAACAATCGAAAGGGCATTGAACGGGGATTCAGAAAACCATTATTACTTTTATTTTCGAGGTCTTCCCACGGCTGAGGGAAAGGTCAACGGTCAAAAGCGCCAATTTTCAACAAATTTCCATTAGATCACTATTTGAAACGAAAAATGACAACAAAAACTAATAAACCATGCACCAGTGGAAAGATCTGGTCAAGGTGGTCAATAAAATGATGATTATTAATCGTTATGAGATCACATTATTATGTTAGATGAGGTCAAAGGTCAAGTATTTGAAACTTTTAGTTCAAGTAAAACACCACTAAAATCGCACATTTAAGTATTTAGCTTCTGCAGGTGAAGAAACAGCCCAATTCGGTGAACTTTTATTGAGACACTGAGGCTAAAAGCAACATGATTCTGAAAAATTCTTAATGATTGCTGATTAGATGCAGAATAAGAAAATACAGAAATAATAAAAAATCATGTTTGAAACTTGAATTGCAGATTTCAAACAATCATACATAATAAGCAGATAATTTCAAATTCAAAAACTTTGCATCTGTCGATATCTTTATATTCACGGGAAGAATCCTTTATGTAATCTCGACTTATTTAATCAAGAATTGATACCGCGATATAGAAGTGAATATTTGTCAAAATCATTCAAACTTTAGAATAGCTCTCACGCCAAAACTATAGTGCCAAATTTGTTTTCCTTCTTTCAAAAGTTGCATAATACGTAGAAAGTAAGCTATTAGCATTCTGCTGACCACAGCTTGCTTGTTTTAAAAGCCGTTAGAGCCCATTGATGCATTAATGCAACACCTGAGCATTTGGGCTCTATAAAAGTATAATGGCGCAGTTCACGACAGGATTTCTCTATGGATGTATTCCAAAATATCCTTCCTGAAGCAGGTATTGAAAAACTTGTTTGACATTTTCTCTCTTGAACGCCCGCAAATCAATTCGATTTATCAATTTTATGAAATGGCGACCTCGCGGAAGAATAGGTAAGTATTTTCCTTCTCATTTAATACAGAGATATAGTAATCATCCAGATACTTCTGAGTATTTTAATTGTACTATATAGATGCTACCTAAATACAAATAAGCAAATCTGTGGACAAATCAGAGGTCCCACCGTAGAAAATCCTACTGATGCATTGACCCTCATCAGCCCGGCAAATCTATCTACCTATTCCGCCACCAGACTACATATGTAGTTTTTGCATATTTTCATCGGTTTTTAATTGCCTAAAGGTATTAATGTACACACATCGATATCACTGATATATCAGCTAGGATTCCTATTAAATAATGCTCACTTGGACATTGGTACGAGCTGCTACAAAGTTTTATGACGTAGGCCTACTGATATATGGGACCCCCTGACGTAGATCTGAGGCCCTTGACTTATTTACCAGACTTCTACTGATTCAATTGAAATGAAATAACACATGTAGATTCATAATCAAAAATGATGATTTTACGTTGGCATCAGGGGCTGACATATCCTCAGCACAAAAGGTAAAATAGAAAAATGTGGCTCCGGCTATTGGGCCTACTTCAGGTCCCTGAGGGTTAAACAAATTCCACTGTAGTAAGGAAGCTATACGTCATTCCTCATAATTACATGCAGTAATCTAAGAATGAACTGCACTTTAAATGAAGTATTGAAATAGAAATTGGGCACTATACTACTAAACAGTAGAAGAAAATCGGTTAATTACAAATATCAGCAATACCGGTATGCCTGAGGTTGTCAAATGGGCATTCTGAGAATGAAATCTGCGGTCAAATTAGGGCATTTTATTTCTGTTTTCTTTCCTGCATGCTGACACACATGTATAAAATTAAAAAAATGCATAATTCACACTACAAAAACCATAGTTGTCTCTGAGCCTCTAATGAGCTTCACATTTATCAAGCTTAATTAACTTACATGAAGGACACCTTCTAATGAAAGAGTACAGAAGATTTCTGACTAGGATATGAAATGGAAAACCTGCACGTCTTATCAGAGAGTTAGAGAGGAGAGGTTTGAAAATGTACAATAATTGATTACATCAATCCCATGAGTATAAGTATATTGGCGACAGTTTGTTAAAGTCTTCGAATTCTGTACATCTGTCGCATGATACAAGAAATAATATCACTTTCATGACCAGGCACATGCAATGTACGAAATAAAGTAAATGAAAAAAATGTACGAACGTGAAATCCTATTAGTTTTTGCGCGGTGAATCCTATTCTCTTAGAAGGCGAATCAGAGAGGATTTCTATTTTCTTGAGTTTGTCTTGCATCACTTGTATTTGTGTGCTTACATGATAAGGCGTTGACATTTTTGTATCTATTGAGTTAGCATTTTGGAGTTTTCGGTGATGGATTAGCGAGCGCCTCGAGGTTATCACTGCTTCAATTTCCGGGTAAGTAGATTGATGAGGAGTCTTCCTCGCAGAAATTTAAAACTTTAAGATAGAACACAATATCTAGCAAGAAATCACCAATGAAACATTAAATAATCAAAATGCTTGCAAGTTTCTCTCCAACTGTCAAAAGCAAGCTCTCTGCTTCATTTCACACGCACACGTGTATGCAGTACAGGGTTCGTAAAATTGGCGAAGATTGCACAAAGTTTATGATCCCTTGAAATTGCCAGTTTTGAAATTCAGTCATTCTAACATACGTTGTATCACAATCAATTCCTACCTTACACTGTTAAAATTGGCCGCTGAAAATTTCTAGCGAAAATTGCCGTCCCGTTTTGCCGATATTTCACGCGTATCTTTTGTCTCCTAATTCCTGAGTCGTTTATCGAAGGGGCGCCAATCGACCAAGATAATTTTCCTGAGTCGTTTATCTCTTAAACTAATGACCTAGGTTATTTTGCATATTAATATGAAATGCCTTTTATCCCACATTTGTCACGATTGAAAAATCGGCAAATCGACCTGCCTTAAACCCCTTATTTAGGCGACTTAGGTTGCATTTACTGGTAAATTACCTAGTCATTAAATTTAAGTTACAGTAGGCCTATATTAGCATACAATTGCACGAAATCTCGCATTACAATGCAATAGATGCCAAAGACAGTTTATAGAACACAAAGTTCATCTTCAGAAACAAAGATTTAGAATAACTGGACACCTCTTCAATCATCGAAATGAAAATAAAGACATGAAATTTGAAAATGTTGCATTATTGATATACATGTAATTCCATGATTCATTTGGATGTGAGTTACACATTACTACATTACACTACAAATGAATATAGGCATACAACCCAATGATCGTAGGCCCTCGGTATCCTTATTAGCTGACCTAGCTTTGCATAGCAGCAACCAAGTTTCCATACGCATGTCAGCTTTCACAAATTCGCGAGCACAAAATGTAGAGCTTCTAAGTACATTAGCGCTGGAACCGATCGGCGACCGCGGGCCAGTTTTTGCCTGCGGATCGGCCAGTTTTGGTAACGCTGTCCCCAGCCATGGATGTTGAGGGTCTCCCACCCAGAGGTTGTTCTAATTAATTATTGAAGTATTGCCATTGAGTGGTCACATATTATCTAACAAAGAATGTCAATAATTCTCATCGTTCAACAGTTGACCTAGCCATAAGTTTAGATAATCTCCATAGCATGCATGTACATGAAGATCATGATGATTATAGAATAAAACTACGGTTTATGAAATCTATTTTCGCTGTTATCTTAACCCTCTAACGGCAATGAAACACAATCACACTAACGGTAAATGGGGTCAGCGTATGACCCCACTGGTTCTAATATCAATTATCCTCCAGTTATAAGCAAAATTGCGTCTTCTGTAGGCTGCAGTTGTAATAAGCGTTGCACCAGTATATCTTAGAACATGCAAATAGGCTTACTTGGCACTACTGCAGTTTAGTGCACCCTCTTTTACCCCTACTGCAGTTTAGTGCACCCTGAAATGCATGGGAGAACAACATGATTTAATAAAAAGAATGAATGCCGTTCGTTCTTCCCTATAGTTATAAATGAGTGTCTTTGTTTCTTCGTCTTCGTCTTCGTCTTCGCACATTACACCGAGCGCGCGCTTCGGTGTAATGTGCGTAGTCATCGTTTGCGGGAGAATGCGCCGTTGTTTTAGGGTGCACTAAACTGCAGTAGGCGCGTTTCCGTCTCTTTCATAGAGGGTGCACTAAACTGCAGTAGTGCCGGCTTATTTCATGCATGCTACTGCATGTGCAATGTGCAAAGAGGTCATAATGGCAAATGGGGTCATAAGCTGACCACACGTATCTACAGTGTAATAACAATTATCTCCACAGTTACAATAAACATCAATAATAAATATAATTGCGTCTCAAGTAGCCGGTTGTAGTAGCAAACGTTGTATATCATGTTTTGGCACTAAGCTAAGTACAGCTGAGCGTATTTTGTGGATGTATGTACGTGCAATCTGCAATGTAAAGTCATGTACTGTTCCTGGTATTGGTTGCTGCTGCGTTTTCCTTTCAGAACTAGGAAACATTTTGAATTGTCTACGTCATTATACCCCACATATTGTCTGTAGTCAAAACGAAGTAAATCGTATCTAAAACTTAATACGTTGTCTATCAAAAATACTATACATGTATCGATAATTGCAAACCCCATGTGCAGTCAAGGACATGAGTCACAGAAAATGTGATCCTTGCAGATAAAAGTAGTACAAACACTGCACCTTATTGTAGCTTTCCTGTCCAAATTCCTTGGGCATAATTTGCACCGTCCGCGCTTTTGGGAAGAATCCCCAGTTGCATTCAGTTTTAATCTGGGCTGAAGAGGACCTTGGACATCGTCTGGACAGCGTCTTCCGACGAAATCTTCAATCAATTGAGAGCCGAGATCAAATAGAAACATCCGCCGACGATGACTTGTTTTTGTTGTACTCAACCAAGGAGGTGCAAACAATAAATGAATTTACTGCAGCAGTGTCGATGATAAAAGAAAATACCACCATCGACCATCGACGAGTCCTTCTCTTGCAGCTATATGTGCTGATGAGTTTGTCCAAGATGTCGACCCCACCCTTGAAGCAATCGTCTTCAAGGTCACTTGTCAGATAATCGAATGTTACTTCGCTCTCTTCTCTTGTCTCTGTACTTCGAAATCACACGACCACCGATGCATTGAGGTCACGTGATGGGAGCAGAAGCGGTCAGAGCAGCATGCAGTAACAAATATAATTGATGATTCGGAATGATGATTTCGTAATATAGACTTTTATAAATTGGCTGTAGACCCACCCCTATCAAGAAAATGCGTAGGTCGCCTATATATGCATAGGCCTACACTCTAATAATGGAGATAGGAATAATCTAAACCATGTAATGCATGCATTATAGTCTGTAAAACCTAGCTCACTTGAAAGAAACTAGTAAGAAAATTGTTTCAAGAAACAACTATCTTATGCATACTCTAGGTCTAAATGTAGACTAGGCTTACAGTTGAAATGAGACAATTGACCCAACAAAATGTTCAAATTATTGGTTCGATATGTCAAGTCAATGCCGGCAGTATCAAAATAGTCGCTTCTAACAACTTGATCATGATATAACCTTTCGTAAATTACAATGTTGGACGGGGGTCAGCATATGACCCCACATTGCCATTAGTGTATTTTTTAATTTTGAAGCCGATGAGCGATGTAGATAAGGACAGCGATAATCCAAATAGCACTTATTTTGAGCTCAACATATTCTGAGAATTGTCACAAGCAGTTAGCCATATTCAGTCATGTTTACTTAATAAACATGATCATGAAAAATGATGTGGGGTCATACGCTGACCGCATTTTCCGTTAGAAGGTTAAAAGGAGATTTCATTTTTTGTCAAAATGATAAGAAATGATAATCGATAATGTAGTTGAACAAATTCTCATAGAAATAAACAATAAAACAATAAATAAAAACAAAATGGCCATTACCGTATCGTCACCCAAGGTCAACATCTGGTTTAACTTCGTGCAAGTCTGTGTCACGAGTTCCTCGTCACTGTTTCTCTTTTTCTCTTTGATTTCCTCCCCCTTCGTATTCCGACTCATCAGCGGTGTACACAATTACTGTATCTATTCACTAAAATATCGGAAGATGAATCCCATACTCAAAAATTGATCAACAGTATAACCGTGATTGTGCAATATAAACATGAAATGCTGTTTGCAGATTACGATGGACTACGATCGGAAACCATCGAAATGAAAACTAGCCAAAAGTCAGAACTAACCATATGTGTGCCGAACTAGGCCCAAAATCGGAACCAATCCTTTGCTTTAGCAATAAATTTACTAAAATTAAGAAATGACACAAGTCAGCTTGAAGAAAATATGTAGAAAGTTTTGGTTTGTTTTCATCTTTTTCCTCGAGTTAAAGACGGTTGTTCCCTTTAATTGAATTAATCTGGAGCATTTACTGATGCTTTTTAATGGTGGTTCGCAGTGCAACAGCATATAGTACCGATTAACAGCAATATAGTCCAGAGTAACAGCATCAATTCTTAATGTTGAAAGACTTTAATTGTTTATAAATTTTTGAATTGAATTCTTAATTTTTGAAAATAATTTTATGGTGCTGAGATAAATTTGCCTTTCTTATTCAAGGATATGGTTATTTCCTTGGGCTAGTTCTGAGTTTTGGTTAGTTCTCATTTTAGTGGTTACATACTCATTAGCATGATCATTACCTTCTCTGGCGACCGGCACTGGTAAATCAAGCCAAATTTATATTCTACAACATTTTACGATGACAATATAGTTACGACTGATAAACTTTTGAAAGCACATGATAGTTCTGATTGATGCACGAAATAACATGCACTACAAAATTGGTAGAACTCATTTTTCTATCACAGGCCTGATACACAAATATGCTGATTTACAAATATGCCGCTGTACTTTCAATCATTCTGCTGTTGCATTAGCAAAGATTGATTTATGTGTTAATTGCATCATGCTTCATCATTGCAAGGCATCTGATTTATGAACAAAAGAAAATAGTCTATGAACGACAATTATTTGTGTTTCCATGAAAATGTGATACACAAAGTAGAATGTTGTACAACAAAAATCAGTTACACAAAAAAACGACCTCATATATGAATAAAAGAAAATCTAACTTGAGAAAGCTCGTCTGTTTTAAACATAGCAGCAAAGCACGTTATGGTTTTACAAATTCAATCATGTGATTACATGTTAAAAATATACTGTATATTCAGGTAAAACTACACGCATATTGTGCTTTGCGATCATCGAGAATACAGTTCAAGAAAAAAACGAATCTCTCAAGCTTTGACGCATACCAGGAAAGAAAATACACAAGCATGGAAAAAGAATAATATGGGTGGTCGTCGACCCATGAAATACCTGACGCACGTCTTTTGCGTGGCAATTTGATCTAGTGCGTATTTATTTCATATCATTGTAAAAATTGCATCGACGCCACATGTACATTTATCGTTTACATCACTTTAGAAATCACTCTCACTCACCTTCGAATATATTATTGGCACAAAACTGTTCGGAACAAGCTAAAAATATGATTATTTTGTTTTAATTAGAAATATGAGCTTGTAGATAGGTGGAAGATCAAGTGTGATTGTCACACTTTACTTGTAGAAAGAAAAGCAAGATTCAGATAGATAATGATGTAAAGGATGTAAGATAAATGATATCTAATACTAGCTATATGAAATTAGAAAACATTGCATAAGAATGAATGTATTGACTTCAACGTCAAATCATTGATGAATGCTCTTCTTCGTTCCTATGAAGACTGAAATTGATGCTGCATCATCAATCAAATATTCACATTGCTTTGGATGGATTGCGGTTCGTAAATCTACAGGCTGTTGGTTTCTGTGGTTGACTTTCGTTAGCTTAATCAATATATCCGATGATCCACTCACTGCACGTGCACGTTTATACACGAACCTTTGTGAGTGATGAATTGGTTGAACTTATTCATGAAGCAGCTGACAGTTGAAGTCATGTTTACCCATTTTGATATCTCTTGAGGAATAAGTGCCGCGACCACAGAATTAGACAGGTAGTCTTTTCTTCCGTTTCACTAGAAGGGAAGCATTGGAACATGTAATCATAGAAATCAGATTGTTTTACTGTATTAGGCTAGAAGGGTCATCAGCTGATTTCAGGTGGTCATTAAAGCTGCTCGCAAACCCGAAATTTTGGCGCGAATTCAAAACGTCGGACTTGCATTTCTCAAGCATTAGGTCACGTGTAATAAATACCAATGAAAGAAATAATGCGCCTAGTTATTAGTTGAAGATATTTTTGATGATTTGTTTCATTATATTTATGGGTGAACATGATAAATACTTCAAATATCAATTCAATGATGCAAGGATTTCTCATGACAAATGTATTTGCATGATGAAATGTACTGGTATATAATTGACATATGTGTAGTTTTGTAAATGATTTCTCTGAATGATGACGTTTTCTGTCTATTGCTCTTGGTGAGGCGTGTAATATTCTTCAATATCTCTGGTTACTGTAAAAGATTCTCAGTCATAAAGAGACTCCTATTCACGAAGTACATCACGAAACATGTCGGAATGGGTCTTGACTCGTTGATTTGTCTTGCTTTGTATTACAAAATTTTTGAGTGTTTTCAATGCAAGCGTTTTTTCCTGCCATAAGTGTCTCCAAAACATTCAATACAGCAAAGCCTCCATTTTTTTGTTTCATGCACCATAGACAATTTCTAGTCTTAATCCTTAATTTCTAAACGTCTTAATTCTTAAGTCTTCTATTTCTCTTAGGTCTTAATTTCTACAGATTGTTTCATAAAAAATGGATCACCCTTAAACATCGCCTTAACTTCAACTTTGTCTAACTCCGCCAAACTTGAACGAATTTCTCTGAAATTTGGAAGATATGTCAATTGTGCTTACTAATATCATTGTTGGAAATTTCAAGCATGAATATTGAGTTGTTTTCCTGTTATAGATAAAAAAGTAGTAGATAATTTGATCTTCATTTAGCAATGTTACACAAAATCATACCTCACTCTTATAAAATTACATTTGTTTCCTTTGTTATGTAATATGTTGTTCTACAAGCCAAAAGCTATCAAGCAAAACAAAAATAAAGAAAATCGGTCAATCAGAGCCAGTATAGCACCATTATTCATCAACAATAATGTAACTGCTACATGTGATTATCTGGACTTCATGTTCCATAGCTTCCTGATTTCGTTGCGGTGGTGTTGGCAGCACTCCTGATTGCTTTCAGCTAGAAATCTATCTCTTACCGGTTGAAAACAATACAAAGCACAAATGAATAATAAAGAGATCGCATTCACAAAAGGCAAAGTGTCAGCCTTGCTAGAACTAGGGTTTTCTTTGCGAGCTACAAGCAAGCGACTAAATGTCCCTTACACAAATGTGCATCGATGGCATAATGATGACTTTCGACTCTGTCGTAAAGAGGGCTCTGGCCGTCCACGCAAAACATCCAAACGTAGAGACCGCCTAATTTTGAGATTTGTGAAAGTTGATCCAAGTCTCTCGTTAACTGAGATGGCTGCACTAGACTCGTCTATTTCTAAGTCCACTATTCGTAGAAGACTTATTGAGTCGAATTTCAAGAGCTGTAAGAGGCCATCTCAGATCGAATTATCAGATCAGCATACAAAAAGACGTCTCAGATGGGCAATGAGTCATTGTCACTGGCGAAATCAATGGGATTGGGTTGTCTGGTCTGATGAGGCATCAGTTCGTCTGAAGGATAGTGATGGTCGATTGAGATTATGGATAAAATCTGATCAGGAAATTCCGAGACATTTACATCGTCCCCGGGTACAAGGTGGTGCGACTCTATTGATTTGGACTGGCATCTGCACCAATGGCCGCTCTGAACTTCACATACAGCAAGGAACCATGAATTCTGAACGCTATGTGAATGTCTTACGAATGAACATTGGCCAAATGACAGATCAACTTGGTGATCCATCGACTTGGCTATTTATGGATGATCATGCTACGTGTCACAGGAGTAGTAGAGTCAACTTATGCAAGTCTCAATTAGGGCTTAGGACATTATCTTGGCCAGGTCGTTCTCTGATCTGAATCCCATAGAAAATGTATGGAGTATTCTAAAACGTAACGTTCGTCGTTCACTGCTACCTACAGTCTGCCGTTAAAAGGCAAAACGACGTATTTCGGAATGTCATGGTTTTGAGAAAATCTGCTTTGTAAATGATATCATTCTAGGTGTGAATTCTGCTTTTTATACTTCCTGTATCTGATCCGATATTTTAAAAGGTAAAACAACGTATTTCGAAATACGTTTCCCATGTGCCTGGATTTTAAAAGGCAAAACAACGTATTTCGAAATACGTTTCCCATGTGCGTGGGTTTTAAAAGGCAAAACAACGTATTTCGAAATACGTTTCCCATTTGCGAGGATTTTAAAAGGTAAAACAACGTATTTCGAAATATGTTGCGCCTACTGTAGCTTAGATTTCAAAAGACAGAACCGATAACGTTCGATCACAGCGTAAATTGAACTCAAGAAATACCAAAAACATTTACATAAGCTGCCACGTTGTCAAATTTGTCCTCTACTACGCAATTTTAGTGCCGTCTCCAAAATGCAATTGGAGTGATACTATAAATAGTGATAGTTTTGCAAAAGGGTATTTCGATATTTTTGCCACTATCCACATGAAGTTGTACTGCAATTACTCCCAATTATATATAGCTACAACTACTGCAGTTTTATGTACTTTGTACACATATTTGTACTTTTATCCTGTTCATAGAAACGATGCCATACAACTTCCATGTATACACGTAATCGAATTATTATTTCGGTCCATATTCATTATACGTCGGTCTCTCACACTATCTACTTATTGATGTCCTGTTACATATTTGCATGTAGACTAATGATACTGGTAGGCCCCAAGTCTGTGTTTGGCACCTTAGAATATTTCAAGACAAAATATAAAAATCAAAATATGTTTTATGATTTAAGTATGTGTAATTATGCCATTACAAGCACAAAATTGTACAGTTATGTCTTTAATCAATAGAAAAATCTCGGTAGTCTTTCTTCAGGCATAATAAAATCTAAAAATCACATTCCCTAACATTCATGAGATCGTCAGCATCACCAACTTCCATATCTTTGTAAAATTGTTGACGATTAATAGGCATATGTTTTGAAAGATTCACCAGGTCTCTTTTCTTCTGTTGAGAAATACCCCGTTTCTTGATTTCTTTTGGTATCCCTTCAATTGGTCGATCTTGCTCATTCATGATATCTTTAAGCACGGATTTTTTGAAAATAGGATGCTCTTGGAAAGGTCCATCGAAATTTAGCTTTAGAAATACATAGTATGAACCTTTTCTAAACTGAACCACACGCGCTTCAGATAAGCCACGTAATCGCGCTAAAGTTTTTCTTTCTCCTGCTTAAGAAGTATCTCTCGAATTTTTCTCTTGGACATACCGCGTACTGAATACAAGATTTCAAGTATCATCTTAAGTTTCATCTCGTTTATGAAATAATTTCCGGAACTCACTTTAAAGGAAAATAATTCACTTGTGCTGCAAAAACGCCCCGCTGTCAATGTCATATGCTCGAAAATGATATCATATGATTATATTTGAATTGAAGCTATTCAAACAATGATATTATTTTATATAATATTCGCCGTAAGCGTATTGCCTTGTACGCATTATCTTATAAAAATCATAAGAAAAAGTTATGTATTTCGAAATACGTTGTTTTGCCTTTTAAAAATCCCTTGAAAATAACGCGTATTTCGAAATACGTTGTTTTGCCTTTTAAAAGTCCCTTGAAAAACACGCGTATTTTGAAATACGCTGTTTTACCTTTTAAACTATCCATCCAGTTTCTATTCCAATTATTTTCCAATATCTTACGTTACCTGTACAATGTATCAAAATGTATGAATTACGACAATTATATGATCACATTTCAAGCATATACCCTGAAAGTTCAGATCTCACTGGCTCTAATAGACCCTTAAAAGGTAAAACAACGTATTTCGAAATACGTCGTTTTGCCTTTTAACGGCAGATTTGGCCTCAACAGTTAACCTAATGTCCCAGCAAGAAATTCAATGTGACATTAATTGGCTCTTTTCTAGTCTCCCTTCGCCAGTAGTTAATAGTCAATTCTCTCTATGCGAGAGTTTCAGGACCATCACATGGCCACCTCTACAGTTCTGATTTGAATGTATTGCTTAATAATACCTTTATTCTGCAGTCATCGAGCAGCAAATGGCCTGTCGAAACCCTGATTTTTAAGGTGAATCATTGCGACGACAGTTAATGATATAGCAGCAATAAAAAATCGCACATTATGTTTCCGCTGGAACCTAGTCAACGAGCGCACAACTTGTGACGTCACATACGAGTCCTAATCGTCGTCAGCATAAGTTATACCCGATATCTAAGTTATTCGTGTCCCTAGGGCCATGATCCCTTTCAATTTAATGCGATTTACGTAACGTACAACGTGCTATGGTACTGGCTGGGGGGAAATCAAAAAAGAAAGCATTACTTTTCATTTGTTAACTGTACGATTGGATAATATAAAAATCCAATCTCGAATAATCGAGATCTCGGCAGGGTAATCTCGAGATCTTGAACGCCTAAAATGGTTGAGATCGCGAGATTGAATTCATTAGATAGGTATGGTCTAAGATTGGTATCGATATATCTTTAGCCATATATTATCTTTGTCCATATACGAAGCTGTGTTGCATACTATAACGCAATGCATTTTTTTTATTTTGCAATGTTACTTAAGCAAATATTAAGAAAATGAGATTGAAGATAAAACTTCAGTTTTCTTCGGAATGACGTTTCAAGCATGGTGCATGTTTTCACGTTTATAATGCATTGAAGAAAGAGTCTAGTGTTATGTATGTTTTGTAATACCGAAGGAATCATTTCTAAACATCGTCTTGAGGCAAATATCATGAATTGAACACTTCTCACTTCGAAAATTCGACACCCTGATCTTAATTTGATTTGCAGCATCCAAATGAGTCAATAAAGTCAATAAATGTTTATTTGCAAAACTTTTGGAAAACAACTGGAGAGCATTCAATTGCAACACATTGAACACACTGGCACACGTTCATAGGAAAAGATGGAAAAAAGAGTGCGCACGGTCAATGAGAGGTGAATGAATTCTTGATCCCTTTTTGGATGTTAATTAGTTTTTTTCTTTGGAGATCAAGCGCATGTCGTTTGCCATCTAAAGAAACTTACCGATGGCTTTTATATTCTTTTGGAATCAGATTATTCATTGATTCATGAAACTCAGTCCAGTTGTCACAAATACACTTTCACCCTAATTCAAAGACTGCTATCTGTCAGTCGATAGATGCATGATGTCCCGATATCATTGTCAAACTGAACATAAGGAAAGCAAACAAACCGAAAGTTGCACTGAGCTGAGCCACAGCATGCAGCCATTGAACAGTGTATTTTGTGGCATTCGACTTTTAAAATAGGCTACCTATTTTATTTCAAAACACAATACATGTAACTGATATTTATATAAAAGTCGATATTCTCTAAAAAGTATCGCATAGCCTATATCAAATCTATACTATAGGAATCTCTTATGGCATGCAAGTAGGCCTAGACCTAGGTAGAGCTAATTCTATCAAATCTACATTGAAATTTTCATAAGGAACACAGCATAAGTTGCATTCCAATACGCTGTGAACATCTTCCTCATGCTGCACTCAAATGCTATAGACCCAATGTTTGAATTTGTCAATCGACACTTCAGCTGCATTTTGGTACTGTGGATTAATGCCATTGCTATGGTGCCTGTCATATGAGGATCGCGTAATGATGTCATCGCAAAATGGTGGAGTAGGTTAGTAAGTCTATTTTGAATGGCAATATGAAGCATGATAATGAGCTTGAGCTTGCACATTGTACATTATGGCATATTTTGCTGATGAATAGTATTTAAGATTATTAATAACTTTTGTGTGTCTGTTGGGCGTACATGTACATGCAAAAGTCTTCTGTGTCTGCTATTGGAGAAGCCTAAACCATTCATGGAAGCAGATGTCTTATCAAGCACACCTATTTTCAAGTCTCCATTGATTCTTTATTATCATATTATTAAAATAAATTGTTAACAATTTTGTCGGCAGAGTTCTGATGAGCCTGTCAGGCCTTTCATGACTCCATCTTGTAAAGCAATCACCAGGGTTGCCGTGGGTTTGGGGATTCTGTGGGGATTCTGAAGATTTTTGACATCAGCAATCAGAACTGACATCATATCACACAATCAACTTCGATGTTGAATTACAAAGTATTACGCAGCCTACCCATCTAAATATCAATGCTGATCATTTTCACATTAGTAACACACGTTCATTAATTTTGAATGACTTATAATGATAGTTCCAGGTGTGTCAAGGACGTCTGAAGTGTAAGAACTCTGCAAGTCTCCTTTACTGCAGAGCCGAATGGAGACTTACAAATATTAGCTCTAATAGTATAAATAGCCCAGATGAAATTATTTGTGATATAATTAAGCTTGCGTGACCAATGCGATTAATCATTACTAACCAAGATTTTCAACTTATTACGGTATAGAAGACCTGTTGGGTCCAGGCCACAAAAAAGACACATGAAAATGTTGAATGATTTTTGTCGTATATGTACATGAACAGTGTGATGAAGATTTCTCACACCAAATTATTCAACTGTAAGCCATCTACTCGCATTGCAGTCATAGTTATGATAAAGATTTTCACTTGTCCACGATTTTTGTCAGAACTTTCATTTTCATCTGATAGGCATCCTCAACTGCACACTTAAGTGTGCCTCAATGAATGGTTCAATGCTGCATTTCATCACCATTCACAAATGAGTCAACATTAGGGTGGACCAAAAAATTTTTTCTCGATTTTCTCGATTTCTATGTTCCCACCTCACTAAACTGTGCCACTTGGTGAGAAAGTAATCTAGTAAAGTTTCAGAAGCATTGGCCATCGTTAAATGGTGCCTCAAGGTCATCCAATCTTTTCTATGAAAATGAGTACGTATTAAGCTTATGACCAAAAAAAATTTTTCTCGGTTTCTATGTTCCCACCTCACCAAAATGTGCCACTTGGTGAGAAAGTAATCTAGTAAAGTTTCAGAAGCATTGGCCATCGTTAAGTGGTGCCTCAAGGTCATCCAATCTTTTCTATGAAAATGAGTAGTAAAGCTTATCAAATGGCAATTTTGTGCTATATTTCAACAAAAAGAAACAACAGTTCTTGTAACAGGCACTCTATCGCTTCACTCTCAGTCTATGCTTAATTCATTGGTACTCCGCCTTTGTTTGGCTTGGCTTGGCTTCCCTTTGCGCTTCCACCACTTGCAGGAGGTACTGGCGCTGTTGCTCATCTCGAGTGACCTGCAAAATATAAACCAACATATTTTGGATGGGAGAAGACTCAGTGAAACTCAATCATTACTAACCTTCCTCGCAAAGTCTTCGATGAGCTTTGCAGAGCGCTCCGCAGAATCATTCACGCACTGAAGCCCTTTGGCAACATTAGCCATCCGCTGAAATTCTTGGTGCTGAGACCACTCTAGCACATGCTTACGCAGCCAGTCCCCGCTGAAGCCCAGAAGTTGGAATGGGGTCCAGCTCCTACCACTCATGAAGTCAACTAGACGGGTCTCCATCGTGATGACTGTCGGGAAAATAGGCTTCCCCTTCCGCAAGTTGGGCGGATGCT
Organism: Prostheceraeus crozeri; assembly: GCA_907163375.1. NCBI lineage: Eukaryota > Metazoa > Platyhelminthes > Polycladida > Euryleptidae > Prostheceraeus > Prostheceraeus crozeri. The sequence goes on along the minus strand of CAJQUW010007385.1, from coordinate 28,367 downwards.
GCAGTATCTTGGCCGCAGCGTCCTCCCTGTCTCCAATGCTGAAGGAGTCAGAGAACAGCCCGAAAACAGCTAGTTCCGGAGTAAGGTACCACAAATGCCTGCCAAAGGCATCTCTGCCCGCACCTCCAACATCTGGATCCACATAGCAATATCTAATTACATGTAGATCTTTCTGCAGCGCGAGATCTACAGCCGCTGTCTCGACTGTCAGCGGAGATCGGAGCCAGGGCACTATGTAGAGCATAGCCACAAACTGCATGAAGCGGTGAAGTTTTGCTACGAATTCCGTCGAGTAATTAAGCTGCCTGCTGAAGAGAAGCATTTTCCCGTAGTAAAGGATATTCGCCATCCAGCAAGCATGATGGAAGGCACCTGGCTTCCTGAATTTTATTTTCAGATCTCTGCCACCAAGAAGTGAATATGCGATTTCTGCCGCTTCCTTGTAGTCCTCACGTAGCCATTGGTTAGTGTTGGTCAACAATGCCCTTAACTGATCCAGAACAGACGTTTGCCGAATAGCCATCCAACCTTCACGTATCTCCAAAGTTGACCAGCTTGCTTTGTTGAGGGTGGGCCAGATGTCTTTGAAGTCTTTGAAATCTCTGTTGGAGGGTCCGGTAGTTTTCCCGAACACTGTTGCTCCAACCTGGCGTAACAGAAGCTCCAGGACATGATGACGGCAAGACAGCCACATGAGCTTCCTATTGAGCATCCGCTCCAAGATCACGCAAGTCCTTACATGTTTTCCAGTGTTACTAGCAGTTGTGTCAAAGGAGAGAGCAACAAGACCATCTTCCAGCTGCCAGTCTTGTACCGCATGATGCACAATAGCTGCTTGGTTTGCACCGCTCGATGAGTCCACCGTGGGAATCTCCAGCAGCTTCGCCCCTCCTTCCGCGCTCATCTTCAAGAGCCTCACACTCCTTTGATCTTCGAGAAATTCACGATCTTCCTCTATTTTGACGATTTCTTGCAGCCGGTGATGGGAGATGTCGAAGAGCTTGTCTAGACCATGCCGGAATCGCTCTTCCCGCTTCTACTGAGTGTCAGTTCTTCTGATGTGATTCTTTTCACCTCTCGCAGCCTCTCGTAAAGCTTCGATATAGATGTGGTGATGTGCTTATGCTCACGTGTTGGAAGGTGAGCCTTCTCCCAAAGCCTAATAACGTCGTAGGCGGTCTCTCAGGCACTTTCTGCGAGGGAAACACCGTTGCTGATCCGCCCCATGAGCTGCTGCAAAGTTTCTTTTGTTATGGGGAGTGTGGTCTGTGGCAGCACGAAATTCCCTCGAAGCTCCACCAGGAACCGGTCGAATTCGGATGACTGACGCGAAATTCGATTTTTCGACATGTGGTCTGAGCTGCACATGAAAATGTGTATGTCGAAGCAAGACTTCATTGGAGCGGATCGCGTGAAAATCAACTTGCGCTCTGTTTGACTAAAGGAGCAAGAAGAGAGAAGAATATGTGGTTTCCATGGTGCAAAGATGAAATAAAGACATTGCTTCTAATTATGACTTCAAGAGTTCTGAAAACCTGCACTATCTCTACAGCCTGTGACTCACCAGCTAAACACCTTCCCACGTAGGTCTTTGAATCGATGTCAATCGAAATCTGCTCGCACTGAATGTATTCCTCAACAATGCACAGTCCCACGAAGCGGCGCTAACAAACTTGACAAGCTCGTCTTGTTTCACACGCAGACAAAGCGAAAATGTACAGATCAAAAACTTTGGAAGTTGTAGACTGTGAGCTCCAACGAAAATTTGAAAAACAAAGATATCTGCTTCCTGCACAGATATCACTATGGTGACTCCTGTTATTTCAATGCACAACAGCGATCCAATGTCTTTATTGAGGACAGATGAGTTATTTCCAAAACTTGGAAATGAAGAGATATACGAGCTTTAACTCTTGCTGGTAGAAATAATAATGGTAGCTTTTGGTGAAGTTGCAATTGGTTGCTAGTCGATTGGATATGCGGTCGACTATTGAAACAAAAGCCAGCCATGACCTCTAATCGAAAAGTGCAAATAGAGACCCATTGAGTCTATTGTCCATCTATCCACGATTTATCTCAAGTCATGAGTAGACTCATCTTGCCCTGCATTCCACTCAAAATTCATGAAAAGGAGCAAATTTGCACAGAAAATGACTTGATGTTTGACCTTTTGATGACCTTGAGGCACCCCTGGGTGACCTCGGATCAAAAATTGCCACTAGAGCCCTTTTGAGTCTCTGCTCCATCCATTAGTGACTTTTTTCTTAAGTCATGAGTGGATTTATCATGTCCTACATTTCACTCAATATTCGTGAAAAGGAGCCAAAATGCCAAAAAATGATTTTTTATGCTTGACCCTTTGATGACCTTGAGGCACTTTGATGACTTTGATGACCTCGGGTGGAAGAGTGCTAATGGAGACTTTCAATTTCCTCATAAAAAGGAACGTTTTCCCGGGGCGGGAAGTAACATTGGAGATACTTCATTTTTTCCTGTGGGAGCTTGGACCACCCTAGTCAACATCCTCCAAATTCTTGTGCAATAATTCGGTGACATGAGTGGTCGAGAAAATCAGCATGATTTTCATCGAAGTCTATATTTATAATAGCAGATTAGATTAATTCAAAGCTTTTTCCTTCACCACGTATATATAGTCGATTTCCACTGTGAAACAATTCTAGACTTGAGATGCATAAAGCTCGCTTTAATATTTTACTTCTTTATCGGCATTGATGGAGATAGAATTATCAATGATTGCTACATTAATTCTACTGACGAATATTAAACGGGAATATTCACACATATGAACATGGCATGATACACTGAGCAATAAGCAATGGCTATAACCAGGGACCAGGGACTTGATTAATATAATATATCTAAGGGACGCTCAACTCCCAGAGCATGCACTAGACTGGAGGCCAATGACTTTGGTAGACTTGATTAATGGCGATAGTGTGTATCTGGATAAAACCATGGAACAAGTTGTAAACAATTCACTTCTTTATTGTAAAATACATCAGAATGCTGATTGCTGTACATATCAATTAATACCCCCAGCCCAGTCTTGCAGAGAAATTGTCGGAAGAGCCTGTGTAGTGTACGTGTACATGTACACAAACAAGCATATCGTCAATGGTCGATTTCAAATAAATTGTGACTCTATTTCCATTGATTTTCCCATTGTCTCATCTAAAACCTCCTGTATACTTATTTGGACCACTGGTGGACTTTATTCGAGAATTCAAGAGCAATGAAGCGATATGACATGGTTGATTTAAGTGTTTTCATATTCACCGACGAAATTTACATGGAATTCGTAATCAACTTCAATCCTTATCGATGCTGTTCCTGAATTGCCCAATATGGTAAGACTTTAAAATCGTGGAAAGTCACCAATCACCGCATGGTTTGCTTTTTATTCAATATGATCCTCGCATTTTGTGAATCACTGATATCACAATCACATTTTATTTGGTCGTCGGAGTTTTGATTATAATTAGAAGGCCTCACAGGTGATGCTCTATAATCACGATGTCCAATAAGCGATAAGAATATATTGACATTGATAACCACTCACTTGGAACGAGGTGGCGCACTTGGATAGACAACTCTCGTTGCACTTTTCCAATAAAACCTCGATAAAAGATCTTCCGAAGGAAGGAATGGATATTCAGACGATTCTTGCTTAGCTTTCAGCATTTTCATTTGTAATACCAATCAAATAATTATTAATTTTTGACGTTTCAATTTGCTTTTTGTTCGTTTTTGATTGCATCATCGGTAGATTTTCTTTAGATTTTGACCATGTATTTTACTTGTATAACAATGAATAAGGCATGGACACATTCTTACAATGACTGCAGTAGCAAGTAAAATCATCACTGATCAGTTATCATTTAATCCATGACTCTTTTGAGCAAAGGAAATAAATTATCAAAAATTTTCCATAAAAAGTCCACAATTCTCCAAAAAAACACTGCTGAATTGATTTTCGCAAGCAAATCTTTTTGCAACAAGCCTGCTAATTGCACAAAAAATAATCATGTAGGCCTATAAAATGTTCAGAATCCACACCAATAGCCACTGATGCTACGTGCCGTAGGTGAACAATTTCAATCACTGGCAGTTGTTATTGCAGCTGCTATTGACAGTTTCTAATTCTTGTGGGAGTTTTGTAATTCTCTTGTCTCTACTTGACTGGGTCCAGAATCTTCTGTCAAAAGATTCCCTGTATGAATGCGCGCATTAGAGTATTTTATGCATTTATTTACAACTTTTTTCACGGCTTTATCCAGATATGCACAAAATACTGTCATTAATCAAATCTACCAAAGTCACTGGCCTCCAGTATATGCTCTGGGAGTTGAACGTCCTTAGATATCATATATTGATCATAGATGTCCCTTGCCATAGCACACATTGGTATATCGCAAACATTCAGTGAAGGCCTACATAAGAATTTTTGACAGGTGACCTTTTTGTGACAGAGTGACCATTTGGAGGTACTGGCAGTGTAGCAACATGTGGACTTCCTATTATTTAAAAATAGCGCCACTATAAGCAACCAAACGAATGGAAAATCCTCACAGTAGGAACCCAAAATACCAACTGACAGGACAGCCCAAGATTATATTCTCACAAATGGAACACGTGAAACCCGTAGATAATCTATCAAAACACCCAAGGCCAAATGCATGCACTTTGCAGTAAAAATCGAGTCGTGACGAAAAGCAGCTGACTGAAGATATGGTGGGGACATTAAGGTCCTTCAGGACTTAAGCTGACAGTTAAAATTTCAATAGATATATTGATAAATATTCATGATTGCTTTTGTGAAACATGCTTTACTTTATAATCACGATTGTCTAAACCGAGGAATTTAAGCAAGTTCTTTTGAAATGAATGTGTGTATATTTCCTGAGAATGCTTCGCGTGACATGTATACATGATGTAATGTAAGCTTAGGTTTGATTTTACTTGATGTATACTGGTTGCTTAGTGTTACAGCTAACGGTGAAAGGCGAATATAAGAAACATCGAAATTTCAAAATAGCGAAGTGTAAAAATAGCGTACAATGCAATGCTCGAGTGTTTTGCAAGACTAAGTGCATACTCGTATTAATATTTCATTTCAACAACCCTATTCTGCTTAATTACCTTATTACCTTTATTCTCTTAATAAGGCCATGTTTCCTTTAGTCTACATGTAGATGTTGAATTTTTATGCAAATGTGTTTCCTTTAAAGGAACAGTAATGCAAAAAATGAAGTAGGATCGATATGGTCAATAACTTAAGTGAACCAAAATCCAAAGTGAGTAAAAGACGAAATTTGAAAGCACAAGCTGATCAATAACCGATTTGTTATAAAAGCAAGGAAATAAAGACAATGTCGTCATACTATAAAAAGGAAACATTTCGAGATAGAATTACGTTTGCGGTAAATTATGTTATGGAAGTTTTATGGAAAAGGGTGTCATGTCTCTTGAATCCTTAAAGAATTAAGAGAGAAATGAGAAGAACCTATGTAAACTGTACGTGTGAGCTGGTAGCAGACGACAAAAACTTACGAATCAGTAGAGATAGATAAAGAACACATATCTGCTGATGCAACCAAAGGATTCAGGCAAATGTAAATTTGTAAGTCAAATACGTGTGCATAGCTGGCTCTTTTCCTTACTTGAACAAGCACTTAGTTAAATTTTCGGTACAATTATTTCTAGGTGGCAAGTCAGAATCAAGTCTCAATAATGATAGAAAATAGGCTACTACAATTTTAAAGAGCAATAGGCCTACACCGAAGATAGCAAAGAAAAGTCATAAAAGTTACAACACGCAGTCGGTGACTTTCTTCATGGACTCCCATTCCGCATTTCTGGAATCAAATACGGCCTTCGGATCGTTGAATGCTGTGCAGAAGTTTCACTGAGATGAAGATATTGGACATCAATCATTCTATACGAACAATAGCAACATATTAGTCCTGTCGGGCGTGGGGATTCAAATATCAATCCCCACGGCAACCCTGGCAATCACATTAAAAAAGATTCATGAGACATACGTGGCTATCTGAGACAAATCCTGAACTAAACCTAAAATTCAACCATAGAGCAACACATAATTTCTCCTAAACCAGCCCTAAATAATATTTTCAAACCATAGGCCTACCCAAAACTCACCTTCATTCTATCGAGTAAACCGCTTGATAAGAAGGCACTAATTCGAAGTCGATGTGGCCTAAATGGATATCCTAGTCACAGCACTTATTGGGTAAATCCAATTTATTCCACAACATTTCTGTCTTTTCAACTTTGGGTCTCAGATTTCCGTGAAAATTTGCATATATACTCATTTTTTTTCGCTGAACACGAAAATCTTAGCGGCGACCACACCAAATAAAAACTTTCCATAGAAATCTAGCACTTTTAAAAAGTCATTTTTTCTACATCTCGGTCAGAGGACAAATTGATGTCGGTCAGATAGATGTCGAATAGGAAACTCTTCGGCTTCTGCATTTGGGTTGCTGATGAAACTGGGAACTTAGGATGAATGCTTGCATGCGGAAAGCGAAGTGACCAAAATGTAACGTGCTACATATAATGTCCGTTGACCGTGACCTACCTTGTCCTCTGACCGAGATTTTTAAGGTCTCGGTCAGAGGACAAATTGATGTCGAACAGGAAACTCTTCGGTTTCAGCATTTGGGTTCATGAGACTGCGGGAACTTAGGACGAATACTTGAACGCGTAAAACGAAGTGATCTAAATGCAATTGCATACATTATCATGTCTTTAGACCGAGGCCCTTGTACTCTGACCGAGATCTTCAATTTCAACGTTGTCCTCTGACCGAGATTTTTTAGGGTCTCGGTCAGAGGACATTTTCGCGGTTTTTGGAGATTTTGAGCGGGTTAATTGATATAAATAAAAAATTTCTTTTGCATAGATGTTAAGAGCATGGATCCCTCCTATGTTGTTAAATTTCATCGATTCCTGACAAAATTTCTGGTTTCAGCATCCATATGAAATTTTTGGGAATATTCGAATTCTCTGGTCGAAAAAAACGGATAAAAATATTTTTAAATCAATATTGCTCACTTGTAACGGCATCAAACTGAATTTTCTTTACGGATTTATAAACTAGCACACTAGAGGATTCGTTTGGTGCAAAACGTTTAATGGAAGAATCAATATTCTTCGAGAAAAGGTACCTCGGTCAGAGGACAGAAAACGTCTCGGTCAGAGGACATTTTTTTCATTGGACAATGGAAACCCAGTAAAAATTCAATGATTAATATTGATTATAGCATTTAAAATTAGACTGTCTTAAAGAGCTGATCTTCTTCTTTCAGATGATATAAATATTAGTGGGTGTATTTGAATGTATCTAATCGAAAATCCGTGTTGAAGTGAGAGTACTGCAACTTTGGACATGCCTTTTTGGTCTTTTTTGGGCAAAAAACGGCAACTAGTGAAGAAGGTCTTGGCTTTGTGACTTTTTAAAAACCATGCCATAATAGATGAGATCTTTACGGTTCGATTAAAAAAAAACTATTGAAATCGGTTCAGAAATATGGATTTTACAAATCAAAGACACATTTTCGTCAAATGTTGTGGAACAAATTGGATTTACCCTATTCATGGAAATCCATACTCATCCAAAGCTAAAATTTCAAAAACTATGATTGTCAAAAGAATCTCATAAAGTCTACCGGTACGACAACTTCCGTAAATCCTAAGACTTGATAGGCCATGAAATTAGCTGGATATGCACTATAAATTGATTATGAAGAAAATACATGCATGCATGCCAGCATAAATCTGCGTAAGCGATGAGACCAGTGAAGACAGTTGTGTCCCCTCTATTTAATATCAATTTCATCATTGTTGATTATTTCATGTAGGCCTATTCTGTACGTGTTGTACTCCAATTCATGATGTTGTAATGAGAATATAAGAGAATGACAGCAAAGTATGCAAGTTGATGCATTCATGCTGTTTTCAGTTATCAACACTTGTCATAGACTCTATATATGATAGCTAGAAACAGTTTTAAAATTTGAATTTGGAATCGTGTCTATTGCAGACTCTTTAGGCCTATTTACAATGCACCTTAGGTCTAGAGTGTCAGCTTCCTCAATTCACCATGAATACTGTGAGATGTCAAATTGTGAGTACATTTCCTCAGCATGACTATTAAGGTGGAAAAAATGAATAAAAACTTGCGTATAAATATATATATTAACTTTCGACGTACCAGCGTCATCAAATCGACGCCCTCATATCAGACAAAAAAGGGACCACTTTTGCTGGATTTTATCAAGTATTTTGCGAAGACGTTACAAGAACAACTAGCAGCTATAATTCCGCATATGACACACACGGGATTGAAATCTACTCTGCTCATCGCATAAGGTGCTGGGTATATTAAGAGGACACACGCTGGAATTTGCTGCTGGAAATCTTGTAAACCCTTGCGGCAAAAATCGCCTTTGGATCTACTGCATGTAGCCATCTTGCATGTAGTGAATAATCATCAATATCTTAGATAATTATTTGATTATAATCATTTTTTATCAGTTGTATGTCATGCATTTGAAAAAGATCATTCTATTCGTTGCAAGCTTCTGAAATTGGGTAGATCAACGTGCTTTTATGATAGGATATGGGATTGATCATCATAGAACAATGAATCCATCAACAAAACGATCAAAATCAGAAAAAATGAAAGTCTGTGGTTGTAAAAATGACCGACGTTGGCCGAAGTAAGTTGATTTAGACCTTGTCCTGTTAAGGTTTATGTTGAATTGAAACTTATAACTGCATTTTACACGGTCAGGAAATATGGTCGAGTAATTATGTTAATTAATACTCAGATACTTTCCACCTGCGAAACCTTCTCACGTCGTTATGAGCACGGAATTCGTTTTTTGGTATGTTTTCTTTTGTAGATAGACCTGCTGAGATTTTGATTAGTGATATGTTCTAAAGGACTACATAAGCACACATTCACATACCAATGACTGAGTGAATCACACAAACTTCTCCAATATTCATCGATGTTGTTCTGAAATATTTAATGATATAATAATTATATATATATATATATATATATAAAAATTACGACACCCAGATGTTAGAAGAAAAACTAGCTTGTCAGAAAGCCCGACCGGTTTCTGCCTGTTGCAGGCTTCTCAAGGGCATAAAATAATATATTGACATAAATTCCATACATCAAAGTAATGTAACTTAGATACACACATAAAATGATCAACAAAGAAATCATTAGAGATGTTACGGCAGAGAAATAATGTCATATATCTCGATTTAGAGTGGGATTTGTAATTCTTATGCAAAGTTTTTCTTTTTATTCGCGGTATAATCGTGTGCTATTAGGTGGTAATTTTAGAATTGGCATGACATGGAAATATACTTCTAAATCTTGAGTACAGCCGAATATGTGATCGCTGACATAGAGAGTTAGGTAATTTGCATCGAGTATTTGTTGCCTATGTACCCGAACTCGCGCACGTAATGAGTCCCGAGTTTGACCTATGTATAGGCTTTTACATCCTTGACATTGAAGCGCATAAATTCAGTCTTTTGAGTCACAATTCATATTATGTTTGATGTTAAAGGTTTTCGTTTCATTATTTATTTGATATGGTGAAGATGTTCCAACAATTAATGTTTTGCAGCATTCGCACCTTTTGTTGTTAATTTCTGAACACCTATTAGTGGGACTCGATTCCTTTTCGCCAAGAGCTTTAAAAGAGACTTTGGCTGTTTATAGCAAGGCCTTACATTATAATTTTTGAATGTTGAAGTCAGTTTCAAACTCGAGAATGAAGGTTTGATAATTCTTCATTTCGTTAGATGATTTCTTCATTTTCACTTGAATGTTTTTTCTGACGGTTTATGCTGGATTTTGCAATCGCGTCACTTATCAGTTTCTCGGGGTAGCCAAGTCTTGCATGTATCTCTTGAAGTCGTTTTTCTTAAACGTTGGTTTTCGAAACAATTCGGTTTATTCGTTTAGCTAGGATGTATGGTATGTTACGCAGTATATGTTTTGGGTGACCGGAATTGAACGACACATAACTGTGGCTATCTGTAGTCTTAGAGTATATATCTGTTTCGAGTTTATTGTCTTCTTTGTAAACAAGAACATCTAAGAAGTTTAGCTGATATGCGTTGACTTCATAAGTGAATTTTATTCTGGAGTCTAGAGTATTCAGGAAGGAATAAAACTGATTAATATCTCCGAATGAATCATACCAAATAATAAAACAACCATCTAAATATCTCCACCAAGATTGCAAAAATGTATCATAATCAACTTCAAGTAATATTTCCTTTGCAAAAGTATACATTCTTTCTTCGATGAAACCCATAGTTAAAGTCGCATAACTTGGTGCCATTTTTGTCCCCATGGCCGTGCCTTGAGTTTGTAAGAATGTTATTGATTCAAAGTTAAAATAATTATTTTTTAGAACAATCTGAATGCCTTCCAATATGAAATGCGTTGTAAAACGTTCATGGATAGTGTCTTTATTTTTGGAAACCCAGAATTCGATAGCAGTGATACCCAACGTACTCGTATGATCAATATTCGTGTAAAGTGATGTTACGTCGAAAGAGGCAAATTTCGCTCCACTGCTGATAGTTTACGGTAATTTTGAGATAAAATCATACGCATCTTTGCAGTAACTTTTCATGCAGATCACCAAGGGTTTTAGGAGCTCATCTATAAAATAGCTTTGGTGACTGATTGCACTGTTTATACTAGAAATTACAGGACGGAATTTTAAAGCCGAAGATAAATCACACTGTAAATTTCCAAAATTATCTATTTGTGCTTCTGTTAGATAGGTGACTTTGTGAATCTTTGGTAAGCCATAGAAGTGAGGCATCGTTGAATTAAATTTACAAAGATAATCCTCTTCTGCTTTTCTTAAACATGTGTCATATTTAATACAGAATTTCTTGATTACGTTCATTGTTGTTGTCATTTTCAATTAGAGTATATGTTTCTTCAGTACCTACATGTAAGTGTTCATTACATGTACATCGCTTGTAATCATCAAAGTTCAAAATGACAGAAGATGATATATAAATTTTCTTTTTCTCTCAACTCATTCAATGCAGTCCTCTCACCGGGAGGTAAATTACTTTTATTTCTGTGGATTTTGGGTAATGAGTTTACGCTACTATTTGTCAGGTTTATACAACAATCCAGTGTTTCATTAACTCCTTTCGTAGGGTCAAATTTTGATGGATTTTGAACAAGTGGTTCTTGAACAACTCTATTTGTTACCACATTAGAAAAATAATCAATTAATCGTAATTTTCGCGAGAAAGACGCTGATTCATGTTGTACAGTACTCAAGTTTGTCTTTGGGTAGGGTGTAAATTTACATCCCCTCGATAGTAATTACTATCGAGTATACTATATAGTACTATATATATATATATATAGTATATATACTATATAGTATTACTATAGTAAATCATTAATGATTTTTCTGAATCCGAAAAATCAGCGTCTGAGAAATTTATTATCTTGATTTCATTTACCATAAAAAAGAATTACTATTAAATTGAAAATCGTTCTGCATATCATCATGATGAACATCATCATTCATCTCGACCGGTATTGGATTATATTCATCTAAGTCATCTGAAAAATCTCTCCTGTTAACGTCCTGACACTTCCAATTACGTTGATTTAGAGAGTAACATTGGTTATAATTGTTGCGACCAAAATTGCTTTGACGATTTGGTATATTATATATAACGATATATATGTACTGTATATATCAATTATTGATACATAGAGCTACAAATCTTACTGATATAATTAATTCATGCAAATCTTTCTTCGTTTGCGAATTCATTGCGAGAATTAACGATCTCATGTTAGAATCTTACAACTTGCAAAATGATAGTTTGAATTTTAAAATGTCTTTTTATAGTAACAAGAACCAATTAAAATGCAAAATAGATGGCATCGGTGGACAGAGCATGCGTGAAATAGGTTCTACTTTTTCTTGACATTTTCATGAAATTCCGTGCGTGAAATAGGTATACCCTATTATGCGTCATAAGCGCCAGTTTTGCGATATTTCTTTTATTGGGTCAGGTGATACTCATGAAAAATTCTGTCCATTTCTTTCCAGATATCCTTCTAGGCTATCATGATGCTGAAGTGGTACAAAATATACCAATGGTGTTTATCACTGTTGTATTTATCCTGACAAAACTTCATATGGGATATAGACGGCCTTTTCCATCAAGCATTGTTACGTCTTTAATCAGTGGAAAGAATGTGTAAAGAAATAGAAGGCCGCAAAGGATCACATTTTAACATGTGGCTGGCATTATATCAGAGAGTGAGTATTGTCATGTACGAACAGTTGAGTGTCGATAATTGTTTGAATGATTTAGTCCGGTATTGTGGTGGTTTTGTAAATTTTTGAATTAAATATAAAAGGTAATCTACCTTGGGTGAAAAAGATTAAAGGGAATGTATTAAAAACATCAATAATAATAGTTATATATCAGAGGAGTCCCGTCAAAACAGATCTATGTTTTATACGCAGTTTATTGCGAGTACTTTCGGACACCACCGGAGTCCATCTTCAGGCGAATGAAATGACAAAATTGGCATATATGAAAAGAGGTTTTGAGAGAAGTTGATGTGGAAGTAACCATGAAGCCGAGGACTACCCTCCGTTCCCTTCTTGTTAGGAAGAGACCAGAGCCCGCCACTTTACTTGGTTCTGTTTATAAAATTACATGTGAGGAGGCTGATTGTGACTGGGTCTATGTGGGTGAGACTGCTCGCTCCATTGAGCAGCGTCGGAAAGAACATTGTCGTGCTCTTCGAGACAAATATGTTTCTCGCTCTGAATTGGCCCAACACTCAGTTTTTTGCAACCATAATATAGACACTCATAGTATCACTGTCATTCATAGAGAACCAAGATGGAAGAAACGGATTGTGAAAGAGTCCTTATGGTCACGTCGTCTCAATTCATCGAATCGAGCGAAGCATTCTTTGAGTGCGGCCTGGGATTTTTGACTTAATTTGTGCCCTATTTTCTGTTTTGTATCTTCACAGCTAGTTACTTTGATTTTCTTCCGTTCTTTTATTTCGATTTCGCATCATCTTACTGTTTTAATTTTGTCGAAGTAGTCTGGTCTTATCATGTTTCCATAGTATTCTACTGTGATCAACTTCATCCCTGTGAACTCTCTTCATCTATGCCAATTTTGTCATTTCATTCGCCAGAAGATGGACTCCGGTGGTATCCGAAAGTACTCGCAATAAACTGCGTATAAAACATAGATCTGTTTTGACGGGACTCCTCTGATAAATAGCAATGGATTCAAACCCGTTATTCGAAACTAATGATAATAGTGGAGTCATGCACAAATTTTCGGCTACTAGGCTTTTATCAGATGAAAATATTTGCAAATTACCATCTACATGTATGTCAGTGGTTCACAACCGCGGCCCGTGGCCCCCTTTGGGAGCCACGAGACCATTGGCTGGGGGGCACAAGAAGAGCACATGCTTTACAGTACGCCAAAGTTGTTGTGTGTATAATCAGCTAATCCATGGATAAATGCGACGGTACTCTCCGTCAGAGGAACGGATGGGACACTGATACAAATAAAGGATGTTGCTTGAGCATCATTGGGTAAAAAAACAATAAGAAACATTTTGCTTTGCAACGCACCTGTCCGCTTCGAGGACATAATTGAACATCAAAAAATAAATGCTAGAAGAACAGATGTCGCACTAAATATAGTAGCAGCAACAAAGAAGTTGTATGGGAAATGGATCGCCATCAGACATAAAACATGGGCCACTGAAAGTTGAATGGCTGGGAAGGGGGCCACAGACCCTGTAAGATTGAGAACCACTGATTTATATAATCATTGACGTTTTAATGCATTTACTTTAGTCTTTTAGAAAATATATTCATTTTCTATGAATAAGAGTCTTTGAATAATTTAATTATATGAAAAATATAGGAATACGATTACAATCATTATAGAATAAAGTGAGATGTCATCGTCTTTGAAATGACATTTTTATTTCAAAATATAGGTATACTCAAAAAGATACTGACACACAGAACTGTAGTTTAGTATGCTTATTATACTAACCTAATTCTTGGCCACCCTGCCCAAATACTACTGAGTGTTTTCATACTGCATCGCTGGCTCTATAGCAATACACAAATTTTTCAAACAAAATATTTTGGAAACATAAAGAAAGTTCCTATTCAAGTGATTTAGGCAAACGTTTATTTGCTCCTCATTAGTTTGTATCGAATGTTTGATAATATCAGATACTGTCTTCGTTTTAAATCTATTAGTTGATGACTCCATTTTAAACCTTGATCGCCCATGCTCATCACCTATCAACGTAGCAAAGCTCATGTCTCCAGTCTAATCCCAATCCGTATCAGAAAAAAATTGTTCTATTTGATATAATTTATATTAAAACTTGTTTTAAAAAAAATTTCTGTTGATTTTCAGAAAAAAAGCTAAAGTGCGTCCTTGAATTTTCCGCCATGAAATTACAAGTTCCGATCGGATCGTTCTTCGAAACGCAGATGATGATCCAAGACTTTTCCGCAGTCCATGTAAATCGATGCCCTACTGAGGTTGAAGGCATATGAGCTTTCTGTGCCTCAATCTACAACATTCCGTGAAATATAGAGACATTGTTGAACTCTTAGAGAGCCTTATTGACATACGAAAAGTTGGCGGCGACCCTTCTTCTGCTATACGAGCGAGTGTAGCGAAACCTTACTGCTTCGTTATGAGAACGGAATTTTGTTCGCATGTTTTCTTTTTTATATAGACTTACTAAGATTTTACCAATTGTACTCAGCTTGTGATTGTTAATATCATTGCATGTGATTGTTGTAGAGCCATTGGCGCACGAGAAGTTGTCAACAAGCATTGCGACATTTGAGCACAATCAGTGCGAAACTTTAATTACGTCGTTATGAGTATGGAATTTTGCTATTATGCTTTTTTATGAGGACCTTAAATTATACCTTTTATAATCACCATATGATTGTTAATGTGATTTTTGGAGAACCTTATTGGCATGTGGAAAGT
Source organism: Prostheceraeus crozeri (assembly GCA_907163375.1). Lineage (NCBI taxonomy): Eukaryota > Metazoa > Platyhelminthes > Polycladida > Euryleptidae > Prostheceraeus > Prostheceraeus crozeri. Next base: position 13,223 of record CAJQUW010007385.1, on the reverse strand, counting down.
TGTCAACAAGAACAATTGGTGCGAAACCTTGCGTCGTCATATGAGTATGGAATTTTGTTAGCATGTTTTCTTTTTTACATAGACCTACTGAGATTGTAAATTTGATATTGAGATTATCATTGCATTATATATCATAACTGCATGTGATAGTTTTTAGTTTTCATTTATGCATTAACGATGGACCAGATAGATGGTCCAACTACATGTATATGGACCTATAGATATATATGGACCAAAGTAGGTACACATAGGGACAAATTGGACCTCAGATACGGACCCATAAAATCGAGTTTGGGACCTTCTGGCTTGGACCTCTGAGGGTGCACATATTGTGACAAACTGGGCCTGGACCCTTTCGGACCTTTCGCACGGCATTTTGAGTTAACAGTGTTCATCTAAAAAAAGGAACAGACCTGAATAGCGGCACTTCTTCCAGTGTCAGGAATCATCACCAGGCCTAGCTCACATTTCTCAACTTTGATACAGCTCCCTTTATCAAATTCCGGTCACAGCCGAGAAAATTTAGGATTTGCAACTAGCAAGTTAGTGAAATTTCGACAGGCATCCATTAAATATCACCTTAAACACACTTATGAATGACTTGAATGCGTGACAATCTTCTTGCAATTACAACTGTATCAGATTATTCATTACAAATCTAAAAACACACGAATTGTAAATAGTAATATTTTAGGAAATTCCTAAACCTTGCAAATTGCACGTCCATTGTATTCTTTATCAATTGCTATTGATCATCATCACCATTTGATATATTTTTAAAAAGGTTTTGTCTCAAGCTAAACAGTCATCTTTTCGTCTGAAGGTTCGTACTGCTGACAAAATAACTTTCTGCTCTGTCCCCTATACGCATATATGCTCATTTGCTTGATAATTATTCCTATCGTCGGTCAGCCCATATCAATGATTGTAAACATATATTCAATTTTCCTAATACTATTCGCTCTCTCTTATGCAGCAATGTAATGTATCATCACGTGTTCATCGCAATAATTGTAGCGCTTGCAATCAATCAATTTTACATGCGCTGTCGTGAAATAGGATGTAATTTCAAATGTTGCATTGAGGATCAGAGACGGACTTTACAGAATTTGACTCAAAAATATAGTGATCCGCATAAATCGACGCTTTGCGGCTTCCCGTGATGAATAGTATCAATGATTCAAGTCCCCTACTTCCTGAAATATCAACACTATCTTTTTAGTTACTTGTCATGGAAATTCTGATGGGAATATATTTCAAGGTAGATATTATGCGTAACAAACCGAGCCTTTCCACAGGGGCTGAAAGTCGCTGTGATGGTTGTAGACAACATGTGCTGAAAACATGCACACTTTTGAGAAAGCTTCAATTTAATTGGATGAGCTCCTTACTGATTAGCAAAAATCAGCCTGAAAAGCCATATTGTATGTTTCTAAGTCTTATTCAATTACATTTGCAAACCGACTTGAATGATCACAATTTTCAAGGAATACAAAGAATGATTGGAGGCATACATACTGTGAAAAAGCCTTGGATGTAATGGACCTCATCGTAAAGGTTCCTAATTATTTTAGGTATGTTAAATAGATGAAAAATGAACAAAAAAATCTATGGATATTCCCGGAAGTCTACATGCACAAGTGTACTGCGGCAGACTATACCGGTGAATGTAAGATATTGAAAAGCTTGATTATGATATTAAAGCTTCCACTGCATGTATAGTCTTTATATGTGCTTACACGTGGTCGCACACACACGAATATCAAAAGTTGGCAATGATGATGTCTACATACGTATAGCCTACAGAATATATTGATCCAACACACATGCACATGTAATGAATGTTGATCTTGCACTGGAATATTCAACGGTGAGTCATTTGATGTGATGCTTGATTCTGAGCAGTGACCTGATAAAGCGCTTGAACACGTCTAGAATAATGAGACTCGAAAAGTACTATTAACTTGCTGAATTGTGATGGAGATGGAATAAATCTGCAATTAGACACGATTAAACAAAGCGCGAGTTAACTCGTCATCAGCAATGGAGACAGGTTTTCTTCTGATGCTGATGACGAGTTAACTCGGACCTTTCAAAATCGAACAAATCAGTCGAATATGTCATTAGCAGGTCCAAATGCATATTTTAGAGGTGTAATACTTTTGCAATATTTTGCTTTGGCTCTACAAAATGTATTTTGATCCAGGCAGCGAGCGTATTAATTTTGACAATGTAGTTAAAAGGGGAACTGAAGCAATTTTGCAAGTTGATCTCAAATGTCTTATTGAAGCATAATATTAAATACGTGTCTATTCGAACTGTCAAAATCGACATCAATAAGACGCTAGCGCACGAAATGTCCTGACAATAGAACAGCCAATGAAAATCCTGTAAAACCATACGTCACTGAGCCAGAATCCCTGCAGAGCGATACGCAAACATTGAGAGTTCCAGTCCAATTTGAAGTTAAGTGAGTCAGCTGGGATTGTGACCTGACTGTCTCAACATTTTGATAGTCTGAAGTACTTGCAAGATTGTCGTCGAGCTAGTTCGTAGCAAAAGTTATGATTGGAGAAAGGAACTCCTCCGTGACGCTGTCATGATAAGAGAATTCGGAATTTCCCGATTTTGGAATCCCGGAATTGGCCCGATTGTGATCCACCGTTTTCTGACATTCCGGATCTGCAAAGCATTGTTCCTATATCAATGCCAACGAGAGATCAACTCCGTCCATCACGCAAAGTAAATGCGAGATGTGTTAAATAACCAGTGATTGACATAATGGTGATCAAAAGTTTCAACGTACAGTTCTGAATATGTTTCATTTGATTCCGTGATTGTATGGATATTTTCTTTTAGGAAATTTAATCGATTTATGCTAACTCATGATTTTAATGCTCAATGTACTTAAGTCGTCTGCGAGGTCTGTGTACATAACCAAGTTTTAAATTGCAAAATTGAGAAGCACCTTATACCGAATGAAAACTTGATTATTCAGAAAATAAGGGCATCTATCAGAATTATGGAACTTTCATATCTCTACTTTATACAGTTCCTGTTTATTACCGAATTTATAAATCCCTCAATAAGCACTTCCTGTCCTGCCATTCATGTAAGACATCTTCAGGACTTTTTGTGTGTTGAAATTTATTTATCAATGTAATAAAATTTTCTGATTATTCATTTCAGCAAATTATCATGAAACTGAACCTTATCAAATAATAAGTCTGCAAGTAAGGAATAACAATTAATAATTAACTAGTAAATTAATACTTTAAACAAGATGGTGCCCCTTGCCATCCTCCAAAATCTGTTGAAAAAAATGGATCGGACAACAAAACTTTCAGCTTTTGTCGCCTTGGCCTGGATCAAGTCCGGACTTAAACCCCATAACATTGTTGGAGTGTATTGAAAAGGAAAGTGCACCGCAAATTCTCCAGCTCTTTGAGTGAACTGAAGAATAATATCCTGAGTGTCTGGACTCAAGAAATATCTTCTGATTAATGCAAATCCCTTATTGACTCAATGCCAAGCCGAATTGCCAAAGTCCTGGCCAATCACGGACGCTCCAGGAAGTACTAATGTCTATTTCAACTTTCCACTAATCTTGGGCCATTCGCTGTGGTCCACGCCGATCCTGATCGGCGATGACAGACTGATTTGTGATTTGTGAAGTAATGTTTAATGTTCACAATTGTGTTTAGCTGAGGAGGCATGCACGGAATGTCATGTGCTTGCTAATTTGAAATGAATGATAGCGTCATATGGCTTAGGCCCATGTGTACCTGCATAGATCGTGGTAATGATTCGAATAGAAGCACTATACACGTCAAGATGACAGGGACTCGAGGACTTGAGGATGCGTCTTCAACATGCACAGACGCATATGAAGGCGTACTGTATGAGAATAGATCATTCAAATTAAAGAAATTGAAGAAACGCAGCAGAATTTAGGCTTTACTGTCGCTACCGTAGATTTAGCGTTCTGCTGAATTCAGCAATTCATACAAGCCATTCATATTTTTTATGATCTTTCAAGGAATACCAGACACCTAGAAGATTGTTTCAGTAAGTAATTGAAGAAAAACTAGAGATTTGTTTCAACTTAAATGTACTTACATGTACAGTGGACTAAATTATCTTCAACATTACTGACATTTTCAATCAAAATCGTGGAATCGTGGACTTCAGTCTGAATTTGATCCGCGATTGCGGAATCGCGGACTTAACTTTCACAATGCCCAGCCCTAACTAACGAGCTTAGCCGCGCATTAGAAAGCTGATCGCATACGCCTACTGCCAATATATGCTTTCAAATAGTTAATTCCTGGATCTCAAAAGGAAAGTAGAAGGTAAATTCCATCTGTTCGTTCGCTACATTGTGCACACTGTCAGCAGTTCTGCTGCCTATTCAAGATACTATCAGTAATCGATATTACCATCATTTCATCACATCTTTGTCATGTTACTTCACATTAAAAAATTGGTTTCAGTTATTTATTCGGTTAGCCACAATTCATATTTTTCGATCGTGTTTGCTTGTTGCAAGTTTCGGAACTCAACTTCGTTATCTCTTATTTAAGCTCAAAACTCTATTTACTTAAGCACTCGATTTCTTTTACCTTAGAACTCTTTCTGATGATAAATGGTCCATATACATATGAATTGCTTAGGGGAAAAGTGATTATTTGCACTTGCAGATTCTTTGTTTTTGCGTTCGCTCGTTGCTGCTGCTTGATACTGCAATTATTCCTCTAATGATCAGAATATGAAAGCAATCACATTGGGAATGATTTAAAAAATGATATATTGATAAAGATAATAACAACTGCTGTTGAAACTGAACAAAGAAAGCAAGTAAATCACTCTGGTTTACACTAGTACCAAACAGGTAGGCATACCAATGCATAATGAATCTTGCACTTCTAATTTTCTGTGAAATCGGTTTGTACACTGCAAATCGCTGGATACGAAAATTGCATATAAACATATACCAAAATTACGTACAATTTGAAACTAACATCTGATACGAGATTCTCGTATGTTTACAGAGATCTGGTATGTTTTTCATACCACATCTCACTAACTTTCGTATGTGATTGGTATGTAGTGATACAAACTATTCTATCTGTGATTGGCTGTTTTGCACTGTAATACGAGTTGTTAGTCGTTGGTATGTTTTATATACGAGACCCGATGCAAATTCATCCTTATTCGTATGCCTCTGGCATGTGTTTAGTATGAGCAGCTTTAAGTCACATAGCAAAAAAATATATGTATTACATACTACTGTCAAATAACTTTTTTCGGTAATACCAGTCGTGAATATTATTTGTTTGATAGTGATATTTAAGTAGCTTAGATTTACGGAGAATTTTCAGCTCCACTAGATTGATGTCGTTGCTACTTGTCTAGCAACATTAATCGGACGTCTAGCTAGCTCTACTTTATGAACCAAGTTGATTAACATCAATTCATGCAAACGATATCTGTCGTGAAATCATGTTGACTTATATATCTCAAACAAAACATTTTTAGCGTTCAGGAATTATAATGTGTTTTTATTTCGGATTGATAATATGCTTAATTTCAAAATTACATAATGCATAATTGTTGATGGTTGAATTCATGGAATGCCTTTCACTTACGTGTATTAAAATCGAATTCAGTATTCGAAATATGACTCTTGAATGTAATTATCTCACTACTTACAGAACAGTAGTAACATAAGTGTGATCTTGATTGACAAAAGGCCTTAATTCAACATTCTTTGGACATGATTTATGCTTTCTTTTAACAGTGTGCTGGTATGGCTTTAGTATGTAAAGCATACCACATTTGAAATAACATACGAACAGCATACAACTATTTACCAAGAGAATGCAGAAATATGCCAAAAAATATTTTGGTATGCATCCTTCGTATGTGATTGGTATTGAGCGATTTACAGTGTACGACTAATAACCCTGGGCCAGAACCGACCAAAGATTTCGACTGCTCGCATACTTTTGATTGGCTCTTTTTCAATTGAGGGTTCCACACAAAAGGTTCCAAAGAATCGTTCAAGAACAAAAATGCTGGGTGTTACCAACCAAGGTTTCAATCTTTGTTTTCCTAAGTCCGGTGAGGATAGACTGACAGCTACTGTATGTTACTGGTGCTTCATAGTCCTGAACTGTGATTGAATTGCAGAACTTATCAACAGCTTTTGAATACACTCTTGACAAGCAAACTGTTTGTATTCAGCGTGATCGAAAAGGAAATTTCTTTCCTACCACTTGATATCATGTGAATGCATTCCAACAACAGCATCAGATTTCGACAGACTCGTTATTAACGAAATAAAATGCTCGTTTATCTTGCACGAGTAAAGACATTCAAGTGTATATCGAGCCAGAAAAACATCGACCGGTCTGAATTCAGCAAATCTGGATTAAGAAACTTCAATTTTAGAACTTTCAACAGAAAAATACTGTAGGCCTCTGTGTAATACAAATGACGCTCTTGGAACTTGGTCTTTAGTCTCTTTGACCGCACAATAACAACATCACGTAATCCAGGGCTCATACGGCTTATTCATCACTTCGTCTGGAAGTCGTCTATCGTTGGAAAAAGGTACGTTGTCAGATTTGGATGTAATGCCAATAGAGGTTGCGAGCTCTATTCTTCGCTTCCTTGGTGAAGTGGGCAAGACCTTTCACACTTTGTGAAGATGAATTTATTTTTCGAAGATGAAGACGTATAGCTGTCTAGACTATCCACTGATTGAATTTAATCTGATGTTCGCTTGCCCTTCTTTCTCCCTGAAGTTTCGGAATTCTTTTTTTGATGTTTCATTGCTGCATGTTTCTCTTTATTGGCTTTGACTCTCTATATGTAGCATGTCTTTGTTTCTCTTTTTCTCAGTGTGATTGATCAATTTTTCTGTTATCTCTGTACCGCTCTCCTCGTTCAGAGGCGATGCCATATCGAATTGGAGTCAAAGTTTTTCGCATAAACGACCAATCCGTGGAATCTCAAGTCAACTGGAATAGTATTATGTGTTAACTAAAGCAGACAGCAGACATCAGGCCTTCTTCCTATTCGTCCCACTCCAAGGCATCTCAACAGCAACCATACCGGCGTCCTTCAATGACAGACAAGCAATGGAAATCTCTGTTGCGCACAACAATTATGATCAAGAGTCAAGACTTCGGGAGCCATTTTCGTCTCTTGAAGCTAATTGAATAAGGAGGGATTAAGGCAGATATGCAAAGAGCGACCGTTCACTTGTTACACATTTTGCCCTGAGATTACCATATGAAGCAAAACTTCCAAAGCATCTATACTAAACGGAGATAACATTGAAAAAGTAAATGAGGAAAATATGAAGTTTCATTAAAATCTGATCTTCAGTTTAGCCGCTACCTTAAAAAATAATACTTTTTCGTTCGCTCGTTGCAGACGAGTAATAACTTTTTTGAAGCACCCTGTAGCCAAGTAAACATTTGAAATGACATTGACTGACCACATTCTACATGTCCATGGTCCCTCTATATCGCCTACTAAATTTGATTAGATTACAATAATCATTTTGGCATGTAGCAGTCAACAACAAATTTGACATTTTTCATAATTTTTTTTTATTAAAAGTTCAAATTGTCATAAAATCATAATAATATCGATAATCGAACCAAAAAACGAATTTAATGATTATTAGAGAACATGCAACAACATTTTATCAGCGGACTTGTCTGATTCTTAATTTGAAAATTCGAATTGGAGTTCCACTTTTTCGTTGAATCTACCAGAAGGTATTATATTCGTCCCAGAGTGTTGAGGTTCGCAGATAGCATCTGAAATAATATATAGTATGAACGTAATTGCATGCTTCCTATATCAGTTGCTATTTGCAATTGCTGACTGCAGCAGGTAGAATTTTTTTCACACCAATGGTGATGAGCAATAGGGAAAACATTCGATTATTTAACAATGCAATGATTATTTGCAAATGCAGTTACAACATCTACATTATAAATATTGGTTTTACTCACGCTATCTTAGCGTTCTCATTGACTTATTAGTCAAACTCGGGTCGGGGCATTGCGTCGAAAGAGAACAGTTCATACAGGACATAAGAAATGTTTGCGTGTGACAAGTAAAAAAATCTTTGGTCTCACAGCGCGACATCTGTGATTCATACAACTCACACATTCGTCAAAGAACCTGACGCTATCTGATGATCTGATGGTCAGAGCGTAACAATTAATCGATTTCAACCTTCCAATGAGTGTCGCTGATTACGAACAAATCACAGCTTTCAATCGCGACTCTGACGATGAAGTGTCACTCAAGGCTGTCAGCTGTGGAGCAGTAATTCTTCAGACAAGAAGGATGCTAGCGATAGAGTGCAGCTGGCAGTGGATAAAGGACTGCATTGTATTCATTATTGCATTAATCGTCCCTAATTGGGTCAGGCTCAGGTGTCATTATTGTCTAGTATTCAAAAGCGTAGTCTGTGTTTCGTGCTGACTTCATTGCCAGAGTAGTGAAAAATTACAAAAGACGCACTGAGGTTCTAAAACACTGACCGAGGCCCGCGATCTACTTAACGACTAACATATCGAAGAACTTTTCTCTATGCACCGATCACAACTACACACTGTTGTATCCCTCTGTGAAACACCATGGCATTCTGTTATAGCAGAGAACTCTCATAATTACCGACGAAATGTTGCACGATATAAATTGGGCCAGTCACAACATTTTGGAACCGATGTCTGGCAGGGGGATTGTGGCTGCAGCTATGAAAGCACGAGAAAGCTGATGATATGAATAGAGAACACAGGTGTGATTTTTCCCGATAAGGGGTCGTGCACATATTACGTGATACGCAAGGGGGGAAGGGGGGGGTCCAACCAATATATCACGCGGTATCACAGGGGGGAGGGGGGGATACTCTGGCAATATCACGTGATACATAACACCACTGAGTTTCTGTCAAAAAATATACCTATCATCATTGAGAAATTGCTATTTTTAACGAAGTCACATGCTTTGCTGAGTGATATCATTCAAGAATCAAACGTTTTTTCAGAATTCATACTTTCACTGACACTCAGTCTGAAAATTTTGTTTGATAGACCCCCTGCGATGATTCTCTTCTATCTGGCTGGCCCCGCACACGTGCCGTTATCGGCTGGTGTTGATATTATGTTTTCTTTATTACCTTCGCCTGTCGAGTAGCCGCTGCCTTCTTTTGATGTTAATGATGATTAATTGACTTTTGTCTCTGACGTCCTCCTGGCTGGCGAGTCCAATGTAATGCCTCTGTAAACTAAACACATGATCTATAAATCTCAGCGAAACAGGTTGTTTTCTCTCTCTCTCTCTCTCCATCACCACAATTTGCAACTTTTGGCCACTTACATCTAGAACCGGGTACAATTCATTCTCTAACATTCTGTGGTGTCCTCACTGACAATCTATTACTTCGCTATTATTCGTTATGTCTTCTCCCATTGGATGTCATGTGTGTTGCTATAGTGCGGGCTTGATCTAATACAATAGAACATTGCTTGTCATCCTACTGTGTGATTGTTCTCCTTACCCGATACGATACATTCACACCTTCGATTCAAGCTACAGTTATCGTATTTCTTTCGAATCCTTTACGTGTGATAGTGATGGATAACTTGTTTAAGAGTCTTTTTTCTGCGGCAAAGGCTGCACAGCCAGATAAAAAAGTGGCTTCTGTACAGAGTGAAACGGTTTTGACCTCTGGAATCGATTGAAAAAGAAAGAAAATTTCGAGCAAAATGTGGAAAAGGAAATTGGACGTCTGAAGGGAATCGCACTGCGCAGAAAAGGCACGTTAATGGCGTTCTGGGGACAGCATCTTAGTGACCATTCATCATCGTCGGCTATATCATCCCCGCCCTCAACTGCGTCTATATCATCAAACATGGAGAAGAAACATGGAGAATCAACTGATGGCGGCGACTCAGACGCGATGGAGATAGAAGAGATGACGGCAACGTCGCCAGCACCAACACAGACCGAGTCCGAGACCCCTCGACAAGCCAGTATCAGATCGGAACTCGGTACCATCGATAGTCAAATCGCAGCATTGAGCACTGATGCTTTGAAGTCATTATCGTGCGACCGTCTCAAAGATCTCCATAAGCAAAGGACCAAACTACAAAAGAAGCTGGGGAATCTAAAAGTAAGTTTACATATAAGAATGATCATTTCTTTAGAGCACTCAATAATTTCCTTGCGTTTAATACTTATGTACTGATTTATAGTACAGTACCTGAATGTGTATGCATTCCAACCTTATTTGATCTGATTCTAATTGGAGAATAACTACAGACCTAATACTGGCTTCTAACTCCTAAACTCATTAAAGTACAACACATTCATGAATTTTCGTGAACACTTACTAAACACCATTACAAAGGTAATCTGACTGTAGACAACTTATATGCACACGGCCTTCATTATACGCTCATTTCATAATTGATTATCCAAAAGTATTAATGCTAAAAGTACTAATGATAATTTGTTATTAAAGCTATGACAAGTAAAACAAGTGCACGTATGTGTTTACATCAGCTAATTTCTATATTCAAACTCGCCATTAATATCAGTCAATTATCGTAAAATAGCATTGTTAACGTTGCGTAGACAATATGAATTGTTTAAGACTGTCAATAACTAATTGTCAAAAAACAATTCACAATAATAAATAATAATGATGTAACATTGATAAACAATAATTCATGATGTCAAAACTCGTTCCCAGTATCAACATCAAAGAATTCATAAGAATAAAAAACATAAATTCCTTTGTAAAATGCACGAAACATGTAGTACAGAAATGATGTTATTTATATTACAGGCTCGTCAACGTGCTAGCCGTGTCTATCGTCAAAAGCGGAAGACCCAGATTTCGAAACTAGTCGAGTCACATCCGGATTGCGATGTCAAGATTTCACGGGGACCAGGTCGGCCGCCAGCTGAGGAGTCTTTTCCAGAATTGAGCGAGATTATCTTAGAACTGGTAAATCGTGGACAAAGTGCAGCGGAGAGCCGACGAAGAACAGAGGCCTTACGCACATGCGCGACCTTAGACGACTTGACAGCGGCATTGCATGAAATTGGTATTGACCTCAGCCGCTCGGCAGTCTATCTCCGCCTTTTGCCGCGGAACGAATCTACTATCCACGGACGTCGGCATTACAAAGCTTTACCGGTGAAGTTAATTCGGGCACAGAATACAGCACACAGGGAGCATCCGGATGGCCACTTTGCAGCCGCCACAATATCCATGCTTAAAGATTTGGCTGTCATGATGGGATCGGGCTCCGTCTTCTTCATCTCGCAGGATAACAAGGCACGTGTGCCTCTTGGATTACCAGCAGCTGGTAAACAAGCACCGATTCTGATGAATCTGGAGTACCGGGTGTCACTTCCCGATCACGACTGGGTTGTGGGACCGCGGCACAAGCTTATACCGTCAGTGTATGCCGCCTGTGAAGTTGGAGAAGAAACCGTGGGATACTCTGGGCCTACTTATATCTCAGTGCGATCAGGCAAGCACGATTCATCAACATCAGCCTCTCATGCTGCAGATTTTCGATCACTACTGCGCATCTCTGCTTTTGCTGACACAGCGCTCCATCAAGATACCTTTAAACCAATTGTAATCGCATTGGTAGACGGCGGACCGGACGAGAATCCTCGCTTTGTCAAGACTTTGGCTGCCTGGTACTCTCACTGGAAGGAGTTCAACTTGGATGCCGTCTTCGTCGCTTGCTACGCTCCTGGTCAGAGTGCATTCAATCCGGTGGAGCGCCGCATGGCACCATTGTCAAGAGACATTTCCGGCATCATTTTGCGCCATGACGCATGTGGCACCCACCTCGACAGTGCGGGCAAAACAATTGACGAGGCCTTGGAGCGACATAATTTTGGAGTTGCCGGGCGTCAACTTGCTGAGGTAAGAACATTATACTACTGAGTATTGAATAGGGCCTAAGCAAATAATTGTAATATGGTAGCTTAATTACGACACAGGTAGGCCAACTGTTACTCAATGCGAGTTTTTATTTCTTGTGGTTTTCTGTGTCGCTATTTAATCGCATCACTTATCATGCAGACTACTAAGAATTAATTTTGTTTTTCTGTATCTTCAAGTTTCATAATTCTGGAAAATGGCATGTTTTGATCTAAAATGTTCAGGTCTCTGTTTAGGCCTACCTGTACGATGTAATTTTATGCTTAGCTCATACATGTACTGAATATTCTGTCTTTTCAGCTATGGAGTCAGACTACAAATCGATGGACATGATGTTGTTGCGGAATACTGTCAGCCGCCAGAGCCCAACAACACTATCACAGACTTCGACATGCCTACCGAGGATTGGTTGGCGGACCACGTGCGACAGAGCCGGTACATTCTCCAAATTGTGCGGTGCAACAACGTTGCCTGTTGCCGGCCATGGCGCACTAACTATCCGATTGTGTATTCGTCACGGTTCCTGCCAGCACCACTGCCAATCGGTAAGAGTGATCGAGGACCAAAGTTGGCAGATTCCTTTTTGGATGGTGCAGCTGGAGGACTGGCAGAGCAACTTCTACTGCGTGCTTTGGAACCGATGACAGAGTATCCCACTCTGCCATTTGACTGGTTCTGCCCATCGATGAAAGAGACAGACTGGTCGCGTCATGTATGCTCTGAATGCGGCTTGTATTGCGCTCGGATGGCAGCACTGCAAGCGCACAAGCGCAGTCGAGTGCATAATCGCCCCGACGGAAAGACCCCAATGCCCCCACCATCTTACAGGGCTCAATTGGAGGAAAATGAGGAAGTCGACCCCGTTGTCGAAGGAGATGCATCCCTACCAATGCCGGTGTATAAGAATATTTTTGACTTCCTCTGCGCAATACAATTTGTATAATCTTAGGTGAAACGTACAGTATATACCGGTATTTATAGGATTTGATGTTTTTGCTTTCAAACTCATGATGTAGTCTACAAATAGAAAGTAGGTCTACACACACAACAAGAATCATATAAATGACACATAGTATAAATCATGAATTAGTCGGGGGGGGGTAAACCAGAATATCACGTGATACGGGGGGGGGGTTCAACCGATATATCACGCCGTATCACAGGGGGGGAGGGGGGGGTCGAAAATTCGTAAATTTGGTATCACGTAATATGTGCACGACCC
>CAJQUW010007384.1:0-15215 GCA_907163375.1 Prostheceraeus crozeri | reverse complement strand
GGCAGACAGAACATTCCGCAAGACTTACAGAATTATGTATCACGAATCTGCGCGTCTGCCGAGTTCTATCAGTTTGTCTCCTTGTCAGACAGGACCAAAGAAAGATACATTTAAATCTAATTGGAAGCAGATTGAAGATTTTTGTAAAATGAGCTTTTATATATTTTCTCTGATTAACCCTCAGAGACCTGAGCTTTTTCACACCCTCTGAGACGATGAGGGGGGTCCAGTGGACCCCTTTAACATATTCTTAGTTTACCTGATTAAATCTATATCAAAACATTAGGAAAGTTGATTTTAAGTAAAACAATGATGTTTGCGTGTAGCAGGTTGGTATAACGAACCCCTTGAATGACTTTCAACCACATATATACAGCACATTTGACTAGAGGCGCTTACGATATTTTGTGTCACCGTAAACTCAGATAGTTGATTTTGATGAAATTGATTTAATTCATGCAGCTAATTCATTCCATTTGTACATTCCTTCAAATTTTATCCAAAGCTATCAAAATAACCTAAAATGGATCAAAATTGCGGTACTTGCTGTAACTCAAAACAGCTGGAAGATCTCAAAACTTATCATTACTGCTGTGAAAAAGTTTGCCATCAACCAAGTTTTTGGTGCTCAACTATAATATAAATGATATCTTTCATTTGCGGACATCGATTTATGGTCGAGTTGTTTTCATAAGGCCAACCATCAACGCGAGATCATGTGCGAAAGCAAAATATTCACATTTTGCGATCTTCCAACACATTGCACATCTACGAGCATGATGCAAACAATGAATAAATGACTTTCACTCTTTATACACCATCGTCATCATGTTCGAAATCATTTTCCATCTAATTACAAAAATTTTGTGATGGAATTTCTACACCCTCTGAGACAGCCTTCTACACCCTCCAGTGGACCCCCTTGGCCTATCTGGCATACTTCTACTGATTCAATTGAAATGAAATAACACATACAGATTCACTGTCAGAAATAATGATTTTGTATGGGCTTCAGTGGTTGATATATCGTCAGCGTAAAAAATCAAATAGAAAAATGTGGCTCCGGGGTCCACTGGACCCCCCCCTCAGGTCTCTGAGGGTTAAGTGAATAGTGCCAGGCCTAGAGCCACATGTCTTTACATGGAAAATCTTCAGGTTATTTCCTTTCATTGGAATGCGCTATTTCCGCACTTCTGATGCATGATGTACGTGAGAATACGGCTAAATGTGGCTAAAATTGGCCAAAATGTGCTGCAGACCGCACACCCGGTGGGAAGCCTTGCAAGAAGTGAAAAAAAGTGCAGTCAAAAGTAATGATATATTTCAATACTGCTTACCTAGCAGTGTTTGAAAATGTGTGACTTGAGTGACATTCTCCAAAAACGCCAACTGAGGTTTTCAGGTTCGCAAAGTCGAAGTACTAAATACTTAATATTCAAATTATACGTTATGGGAAGATAGATAAGGCTCATTGTGAAATGATTGACATCTATGACTTTAAAGATGAGCATTGTCAAATACCAGTAATCCAGCATGTTTGAAATGCATTATTACTTATGTCTGCGCATTTTCATGCTGCTCACACATTGTTCGTTCAAATGTTCATTTATATAACTACTGAGAATAGGCCTACCAATCATGAAAAGTCGACATCTATGATTCTCTGGTTAGAAGGGCTTAGAGGCGCCTTAAGATATGCATTTTCAAATACCTTCAAGCAGTCGCAGTTGATATATACTATTACTTATGGCTGCACTTTTTTATGCTGCCTTCACAATCCAATCAAATGCTAATTTCTAGAGGAAAATGGAGCAGCTATCATGAAAATTCGAAATCTATGACTTTCTGGCAAGAAGGATATGAAAGATTTTAAGGAAACACATTTTCAAACATTGCTAGGTAAGCAGTATTGAAATATACCATTACTTTTGGCTGCACTATTTTTCACTTCGTAAAAGGCTTCCCGCCGTGTGACCGACGTAAGGAAACTTGTTAGATCTGACTTTGTTTCGCTTCATAAAAGAGCATGATAGGAAGTGATCTGAAGACTTCGATTGTTAAGAAGAATCATAGCTCCGGACTTAGTAATTTACTTTTGCAGCTCTGGTTTTGCATTATGTACATCAGAGAAAGATGTGAATAGACATTATAGCTATCTGTCGTTGGACATCATAGAAATTAACAATACCATAGAAAGTCCTAGAATGGAAATTGCATAAAAATTATGGCACACGTCGGGGGAACTTAGTTGGGGCAAAATGTAAATTGTACGGGCTGGTTTCGAAGTTTTCTGATAGGCATTTATATTTATCAAGCCAATTTGTGAGCTGGATTGTTGCCCATTGTCCTAAGATCATGTGCACAAAAGCAATAATGAATTTGCAAAATACTGCGGCGACAGGATGACAAAGAGGGAAATCCTCTAAAACGTTCTATACGTTCATCATTTTGAAATATCGCTTCTATAATCCATCCAGAGTATAATCAGACACATATGCAACTTGTAATGTCGATATGCAGAACATACATTACTTCCAGCTTGAAATCGGAGGCTAAGAAATGTTAGAGCATTTATTTTACTTCAAAGGGCCCCTGCTATATTTGAACAATTTTCAAAATCTCTGCATTCATTTGAATACCAGCTGCCAAAAATATCATCAAATTATATCACATAAGTCATTCAATGATTAATTGAAGAGTTCCAGTGACATTCTATTTTATCTGAGAAATGATTGTAGGTAAGGAAGCTTTCAGTGTGTTTATTCCAGAAAAACACTAGGTTTCTTAACCGCTTGACGGAAAAATTATCCAATAAATTAGAAAATTATATCTGTGAAATTCTTGAGATGTTCTTCCAATCATAAAGCGAACCACTTTCAATATGACTCTGTGAACCAAATTTAAATATCTCATTCAGTATTGAAAATTGGAAAATTGAACATAGTTGTCAATGACTGGCACAAATAGACACAGTATATTAATCCATGGAATAGTAGGCTATTTCACATGATACAATGCCGCCATCTCACTAAAATTCTCTTGATGAAGATCCTGTGATTTGCTGTCAACAGTTTCGACAACCAACTCGGCAAATAGCTTGACTATGATATAATGTTTTAGATCGAATCTCATCTACAAACCATAGATTTTTCCATGTGCCATCATTGTACATAGACAAAATATCAAACTTCCATTCTAGTGTACTATTATCTACTTCTATGTTGGACATAGATAGGAAGATATCATCGTGTACTGCACGTCCACTGATATCTTCCAGTTTATGCCCTCGACAGACGGCTATAATAAAACAATTATAATAGTTATTTACGCAACTAGTGCAAAATATCCATCTTTATTGCTTTCTTCGAGGTCAACATATCTATGCACGAGTTGTGTAGGTAATTTTATTTTTCTCCGATATCATGACCATTATGACTAATCTAATTCTATGGTGAAATAATAAGCGAGTTTTATATAATTCAATCGCATATATCTATATAGAAATCTATAATTCAACCAGTGCAATAATGAAAGTATTACTGCACGCCCGTGCAGTAATCTGCTTTACAGGTAAAATAAAGTGACAGGATATCTACATTATACGCACGGTGAAAAATAAATTATATTGATATACCTTTTTGCATTCTATTTTTGAATAAGTGAATTCAATTTCTGCTGACTTTTTCCTATTCATATACCTCCTATGTTATGGCAACTTTCATAGATTTTAGTGTATTCATTTTCGTCATAGTCATTTCCTATTTCTGATTGCTATAAGATGACTATGTTGCGAAAAGACATTTCATTCGAGAATGACAACATTCATCCCTAAAATTGGAATGAAAATCTGAAAGACCAGGAAAGTTCAATGGAAGATGATTTTCCGGATTTTACCAGTGTTTTTGCTATTTCATGGCCACTTAACTGCCCTTGGATACTAGGATTTGCACGATCCCTCTCGACATAGCGTCATAGTGTAAATCCGCTTCATGCTGCGATAATGCCTTGTCAATTATAGTCGTAAATTCTTCTTCAAAGAGAAATTCACTGATTTCAGATTAAAAGTCAGAAACTATTGGTCATCATTCCGCCTTCAATCATGCTGAATGAACAATGTCCACGTGTTCGCCCAGTCATCTTGGAAGACTAATATCGGCATGTCACTGTATACATGGCATTGTATAAAAGCATTGCCTTCTTGTTTGATGTTCGGCTCTTTCCATTGGATAGGTGCGGATTGCGATAGAAGAGGTCGGATAACTGCTTCTTGATAACAAGTTTCCCCTCCAAGCCTCGACTTATGGCTTGTATGCTGATAGATGGGCTTGGTGAAAACTCCTACTGCACTTTTTCTTTGATCTCCAACAAGGTGATGATAAACTTCTCTTCTACTCATCTTACCAATGCGGCTACCCTCGATTCACTCACCTACGTATAAGAACGTGCTTATCAGATGGTCGCTTTCAGTCTTTCAAAAATTGGCTATCATGCTTCTTGCATTTTGCCTATGAAAGCCTAACTGATCTGCATGCTGCAAGTAGTCTGACTCGGATTGTCAAGATGCTATCAGACGATCTCGAGCAGTTTGCGCTATACTCATGCATTTTCTAAGTCTGGTGTCATAACATGTATCGCCACTCTGCGTGTTGATATAAGACATACGTGTGAGTATAATGCCAGACACACTCCCGGTTAGACGAAAGAGTGAGATGAAGGTGACAATATCCAGAAGAAAAACATAAAATATATGCATGTACATGTAGCAAGTTAATGAATAAATTCAGTCAAGTAAAAAAGCAGTTTCAAAATATAAGTCAAACAGTTCTGGAAAAATTGTGAGTATGCCCATTCAGAAGTCCGAGCACAGTACTCGTCGCCCAACTCCATGAAAGCTCCATCGCCCTTGGTTGTTCATCAGAGAAGTCTCATTTTGCCGGAAATTTCAGTCTTCTTCCCACTGAACTTCCATGCAATTTCATTCAGATCCTGTCTGACAAGAAGAGGAATCGGATAGATCTCGGCAGGCGCGCAGATTTGTGATAGCCGTATGGTGTACGATGTATCACTCGGACGTGCTTTGCGTCATATTTATACCTCAGATGCTCCCTGATCAAGTGATGAAAAAAAGATGAATAAAAAAAGGTGGACACTGACCAAATAAGACTTTGTTAGTAAGCAGGCAGAATCGAATAAATTCGTGATAGAATTATTATGGTCAATATTGCGCTGTGGAGCAGGTCATCGATTATTTATGAAATTTGACATAATCTAAAGAGGAAGTTGATCTTTTATTCAAGATAATTGCACACAAAACTTCGATTGCAGAATATGCAGTTTTGAAATATACAAATGAGCTATGCTTATTATGATTTGAATCAAGCATTGATTTGATATGATTTGATCAGTTATTATGCAGTCAGCAAAATTACAACTACATGTATTGCAAAGCTAAAGAATAATGTCAAATGAGAACAGTAAATATATTAGCAATCAACTATCAACACAAAAAGGATACTAATGAAATAAATAGATGAATAAAGTGCTACAGCACGAATGTTGCTGACTTCGATTTTGGCGATAACAAAACTATGCATCTTTTCATGATATCCGAGAACTTCATTTAAAATTGAATAATTTCCGAGTAGCCGATAATTTAGACACATTTCTCCATGAAGCACACTCTGAGACACACGGAGCCTCACTCTCAGTAATACTCTCTCGTAATTGACAGATTGCCTTTATTAACACTGCATTTTCATCGTTAGCCATATGGCGCTTCATCTCTTCCATCTGTCTGTCCGCTTCACATCAGCGAAGCCTCGTTCGCATTCACAGAGTTAGAAACCGGCCGAGATTATCAAGCTAGTACGGTCCGGCGGCCGAATTGGGCAGGGATCAGGCCAGCATTTGTCCTGCTTCAAGCAATTTGCATAAGATGACTATCTGCGAGTAATACTTACAATAGCATCTATTATTTAATTAGTCCATTACAAAGTATTCTACCTGATTTGTACGTAAATCAGGCACATACATATGCTCACGGCCAGAAAACGACGACAGCAGAAGTCATCTTTATTAACGAATTAAACGTTCAATATGATGTGTGGCCACTACTCTTCTGCATGCACTGTTGTAACCGGTTCGAGACACTGTTAAGCAGGTCCTGGATGACAGTTTGAGGTAATGTGCTCCACTAGTCTCTGCGCAAGATTTCTCAAATCTGTTGGAGGATTTCGGAGATCTTCGTGATATCCGTTGTTCCTCTTTCTCTTCACCACCAACTTACGATCTTGAGCTTGTCGAATAGATAGTCGAAAGTTAGTGGTTGATAGTCGAAGTATGACCGGTATTGCAACGCATATCGGCATGATATGAGCAAAACTCAGTCTACTGTCAATCTGTTTTCAATGATCACCACACGCAGCGCTGGGAAAATTCCACTGAAATTTTTTAATTCTTATTCCAATTCCAATTCCGGAGCAGAAATTTCAATTCCAAATCCATTCCAATTCCAGTCGAAACAGTTCAATTCAATTCCAATTCCAAAATAAGATTCAATTCCGATAATTGCATGTCGCGTATAGTGTCTTATGTTAATGTATCTAACGTTTGTTCGTTTCAATCTAACACATGTGTCCTTATCCTATCCTCCTTGCTCCTGTGTCCCGTTCCCTGCGTCGTTCCTATGTGCGTTTTCATGTTCATAGTTCATATTTCTTGTGTACGTAACCGGTCAGCCTACGCCATTTTCGTTTCGTAAACGAGATATTCAATATCTCGTGAAAAAATGAAAAGAAAGTTAACGATCAGCAAAGAATCAAACGCTGAGAGAAAGATGAGATGCGAATAAATCTATTAATAAACTGACAGAAGAAAGAAATTCAGTGTGCGAATAACGTGATAGCTGATGAAAGAAAAAACGACAATAAAAATGATATCATGAAAACTGATTATTGGTCCATTTTAAAAAAGGAGATTAGAAATTCCGTGATAAGAACGAAATGTGGTCGGGTCGAAAGCTAACGAGCAGTGATTAAAGGAAACTCTTTCAATTTTCAAAAGGAAGTGCTTTTATCGTCAAATCTCAAAATTTTTTTATAAATTAGAAACGATGAGAAATTGACACAACAACAACACATACGACATCTTCAGTAGCTGTCAGAAGAACTTCGGGCTCTCGCGGTGTAAAATAACTACAGAAGTAACAACAGCAACTGCCTGCCAGCGAGCAACAACACAACAGCGTATACGAGCGCGATTGAAGATTGACGGTATGAGTGACACTGATATTTATGATATTATTTTGGTATAAGTGAGTCCGATCGAACTGAAGTGAATTCAACATTAAGATTTGAACTGTAAGTGTAAAGCTTTTCTTTTATCGTTGCGCATCGTATCTATATAACGTCTTAAAAATTAGTATTGCTAATTGTTGTGATTGGAAGTTAAATAATTGAATAATTAATTATTAGAATAATTTGTTGATACTGTCTATATTATGATTTGAACTGACAGGGTTGCCGCCCTTTAATGCAGCGTTGATTTTCCTCTTTCCAAACCAATAGTTTTTCGTGTGTACAACAATTAAGTTAATCTCCAATTTTTGTGCTTATCCTATCAAGAACTAAATTCAACACTTGCTTTATTTTGAGTAATTATCTTACTTAATAAATAACCAAATAATTGTATTTTCATTGTCTGCTTAATCTCTGAAATAACATGGTCCGGGGCTGTAGGGCCATCGAAGTCACAAAAACACCTTTTATTAAACTATAGAATAAAGCTACCTCTGTCGATCTATCTATCTCTCTCTCTTATCTCTGCGAGCAGTTAACACAGCCGCCGAGTACTGTGATTTCAATTTTTGTACAAATAGATTTATCACAGGTCTATCGAAAAAGTGGAATTGAGGTTTATCAAGGTCAATTCCAATTCCAATTCCAGTAGATTTAAATATTGTCAATTCCAATTCAAATTCCAATTCCGACTTTTCCAACTCTGACCACACGAGTTTACCTGCCTGAATGAGTGACAGACTGACATGAGCAATGTTAATAGAATAATTGACTATTGAGTTGCATCCTCAGTTGAAAAATGGAAACAGACCTGAATAGCAGTAATGGACAAAAGACCGTTCCAGGACACCATAAAATCAAAAAAATTAGTACTTTTAAAAACGACATAAATTTATGAATTTAGTCCCTTTTTCAGGTTTTTAAGACCTAAATTCATGAATTTAGTCCATTCAAAAAGTACCATTTTTTCAAAAAATGGTATTTTTAAAAACAACATAAATCGGAGCGAAGCTCCTCTGGCTTAAGCCGATTCATGAATTTGAACCCTTTTTCAGGTTATGAAGACCTAAATTCATAAAATCCGGATAAAGCCAGAGGAGCTCTTCGCTCCGATTTGGGCGTTTTTAAAAATACCGCCAATTTTTCAAAATTTTCAAAATCTCAAATTTGAGAATTACAATTTTCCACCCCCAAAAATCATGACCGTTTCTAGGACACCGAAAATCATAAAAGTTAAGAATCTCAAATTTCGAGAAATTACAATTTTCACCCTTAAAATCATGACCGTTCTAAGGACACCGAAAATCATAAAAGTTAAGAATTTTCCCTCAAATTTGTGATTATGTCATTGTTTTCACACCCCGCCAAAATCATGACCGTTCCAGGACACCGAAAATCATAAAAGTTAAGAATCTCAAATTCATGAATTTTATCCATCTTTCAGTTTTTTAGAAAATATATCATGTGACTAGCGGGACATCGGAGATGTCTTCCAGGGCTTCGCCGTTAAAAATATTTCTTTAAAATGGAAGAAACAAGAAAGTGGAAGGAACTTCAGAAATGGAAAGGGAACCCTCAAGAATATATCCTTCGTTATCTCAATTAAAAACAGGGTTAAATGGTTCTCAATTATTAATTAAGATTAGAGCACTATGATAAATTAAGAAGACGCAATTATTACTTAGTCATTCTTCGTTATGTATGCTCAACATTATCTTAAAGTACTAATTGTGTGAAGTAGAAATCATTGTAACTCATAAACTCAAAATTATTCAATGAACCCGTTACACTGGCTGATAATTGAAGAGAGAGACAAGATTGAAGAGAGAGAAACATCTAGCAGCTTTTCCCTAAAAATATTATGTTGAACAGCCGCCAAATCATTTGTCATTTCAATTTACCCATCGGTAAACTTTTGACATTTCAACTTACGCGTGCGTAAAGTTTTGACATTTCAATTTACCCCTACGTAAATTATTTTCAGAATCTGTTTTCAAATCTATTTTCAAAATCCATTTGCAAAGTCTATTTTCAAATTCAGTTTTAAAATCGATTTGCAAAATTCATTTAGCGTTTGCCAAACACATACGTGGTAGTAAAGTACTTCCCATTGTGAAGACATAATAGATTAAGCACATAAGAGTGCATTGACAATAAAGCAAAATGACAATAAAATTCTTCTTCTAAATTTAGAAGCATAGACGGCGACATGCGGGATAGTTTGTTATGACAATTTTAAACAATCATTTTAACGATGAAACATATTTTACAAATGAAGTTCATGAAGAAAATTGAAATATATAAAACAATATAGATTAGAATCGGCTAAAGCCAGAGGAGCTTCGCTCCGATAATTATAATATAATCATTTCAAAATCGAATAAGTAGTAAGGAAAGACATCATTAGAGAACAGTTTTAAATCAATACCCCCTCCCTTCTGTCTTCTAGGGGTCCCTTAAGAAATTTTTTTATTATAAAATGAGCAACATAAATGAGTTTTTTGAATTATATGGAACACAGACAACAACGAATTTCGATTTAAATAAGATTGCTAATCAATTAGGAATAAAGAATTTTCATGTTCTAATGAGAAACGAATTACAATTCCTAAAAAATAGGCCATCAGGAACCTTCAGTTCCCGGAACAAAGTTCCATCAATAACTGTAAATTTCATAACGAATCTTCACACTTCAGACCAAAACGGCGTACATTGTTCAGCAGGTATCTTTAGTAAAAACGGAGATAATTATTATTTTGACTCATACGGGCTTCCACCTACAAATGAAGTAAAAGAATTACTTGGAACGGGAACATACAATACGTTTCAAATTCAAAAACCGGGAACAACTTATTGTGGACAATTATGTCTTTATGTTTTATTTAAATTACAAAAAGGAGTACCATTTCTAGATATTATGTTAGAGTTAAACAATCTATAACTCAAGCGAAGCTAGCTAAAGCGCCACCTAAAGGTTTAAGCTCTGTTTTCTGTAATTCATTTTGATAAAAACGGCCTCTGATATCCTCATTATCTATATCTTTAATTTCATAAGTAATCGGATAACTTTGATTTATTTTGCAAACTTCAAATATTTCTTTAGTCCAATAGCCAACAAACCTTTTTCAAAATTTGTTCTTATATTTAAATATTCTAACTCTATCTCCAATTTTAAATTTCGGATTAAGTTTCTGCAAATTCGGATTACTCTCATTCGAATAATTATTCTCGTTCGAATAATTATTCTCGAATATTTTCTTTCGTATTAAATCAGGGTCGTCAGAAGCATTCTTTGGGGTTTCTTCAATACCTGAATGAACTTTATTATTGTACTGCTCTACAATTCCTGGTAATATTTTTAACCATTTCTGATTTCCTTGCTGAGTAAATTTCTTGAAAATTTTATTTTTTAACGTCCGATTGAATCTTTCTATCACTATAAGCTTTTCCTTTCCTGCGTTTTCAGTTGAATAAACAGTTTCAAATAGTGGCTGAACGTTTCGGTTATAAAATTCCGACCCTTTATCAACAAACAATTCCTGTGTGGCTTTCTTATTACTTTCTTTAAAAGATTTCTTCAAACGCATATTTAACTGATAGACCCCACTTTTATTTTTTAAAAAAGGTTTGTACCCAAGCGTAAACGTGTATATAAAACTATAACTGTCAATGCGTAATTGTAGTCCCTTTCAATTCGGCATATGAATAAGATCAGCACTCCAAAATATCGCATCTTTAGATAAATATCTTTTTACTTTTATATAATTAAATATTTAGGCTTTTCTATAAATTCTTTATGAATTTCAGATGCATAAACGTTGACTGAATTTATGATTTTCCAAATTTAAACCCTCTGACCGAAATAAATATTTTAGCTTGTAAAGCTTTCTTAACCAAACATTCGTCTTTCCAATTTTTTCCCTCTAAATGTAGCGATTCGCTGGAATACTAAGCTCGCTTAATTCTTGAAATCATCTTCCTTAATCAGCTGCATGACTCGAGAACTTAGATCATGATTTCGATAAGCTAAATCATGCCTGTAAGCGGCGGCATCTACTCTAGTTTATTGGTTCTTCACCTGGTTTCGGATTATTATTCTCAATCTAGTCCTTATTTCTATTCGAGTTCCTGGACCGGTATATGAATGTACCCAGGAAAGATGTTTTTCTTGTTCGAAAATTTACTCCAAATAAAGTTCCAGGAAAGTTTTTCTAATGTTGTTTTTGTATATAACACCACCGAAGTGGTGGGTGGAACTTTTGTTCTTGTTCACCCCCTCTCCAAATATCTGACAGTTTGAGTTTTTATTTTTGTTTAATAAGATTAATTTAATAAATCTAAATTAAGCAATTTTTGAATTTAATTAAATTTTCTGAATTTGTGGAATTTGCGGTATCCCCATTTTAAAAAGATAAAACTAAAATTTAAAAGATAAAATAAAATAATTGTTTTAACCGAAAGAGAACCAAAAGGGTTCTGATGCTTTTAGCCGATCGGAAGCGAAGCTCCTCAGGTTATAATACCTTATCATACTAGGACTAAGATATTATTCCGAGAACCCATCTTTAGTTTCTTTAATTTCAATTAAATCATCAACACCTTGTGGAGAATATTTTTAAGAACTCTTGTTTTCCTTCATCAAAACATCAATTTTAAATTTACTAATAAAATTATTCAACTACTACTCCTTCACCACCCCTAGCAACTTTCTCTAAAGCTCTCTGTTATGAACGTTTTGTGGTTCTTCTAATCTGCTGCCTTCTCTGATTTTATTTTTATATTTACTAGCTTGGACAATACCAGCTGTTCCGGTCCTGCAACACTTCCTGCTGTGCAGCTATGCCTCCTATTATTAGTGGAATTAATGGGAGAAATCCCGCCCATTGCTTGTGTTCTTCTTGTAATTGAATATTCTCTATCCATTGGTATTACTTATGTATACATTTTTTGTTAATCGTAATAGTTTTAGGGGTATTTTTTTGTCAACAATATTTACGTAATTTTTAATTCAACAGTTTTATTATTAATATTAAATTTTTTCGCCTTGCGACATTTTTAATAAAAAATTTTTAATGTTATCTAAAAATATTAAAGACTATTTCTAAGTTAATGAAAAAATTTTAAGTTAAGAATTTTTTTAATCTATTTAGTTATGAAAAAATTTTTAACGTTAAGAATTTTTAAGTTAACACAAATTTTAATCTATTCTAGTTATGAAAAAAAATTTTAAATTAACCTATCGGAGCAAAGCTCCTCTGGACTTTTAGCGCTTTAGAGAGAGCCGATCCTAACCATCTTTCCATTTAGAGACTTCAATAGAATAGTTTTGTATCTTCTAAGAGCAATAAAACCCATAAAGCCATCAATGAAGGTTGTGGAAATCTTTTCTTTTCAATATTGTACTTTGTTTACATCACAACCCATTTTTAATAATATCTTCAGATTGTGCACTATAAAATCGAAACAGAAAATTGGATATAAATGTCTCCAATCTCCAGGAGTTAATTGTGGTTCAACTCCAAATTCTATACAAAGATTTCTATAAGAATCATATCCTTCCATAAATTGATTATTGGTATCATCGAATCTTAATGGATCAATTGGATATCGAGGTTGATTTAATGAAACTTGTAAACTTCGAATTGTATTAATATGGAAGATATTATTGTTCTTATCAAAAACTTGGAGTAATTATTTCTTTGAAATGTTAGTAATAAATATCTTGCCGAGTATTCGCAGTTCTAGTAAAATGCCAGTTAAAAATCTTTGTTCAGTAAAAGTTACTGAACTAGGCATACGCTTTAGAAAATTTTACTGGAATTGGTTTGTTAGTATTTTTAATCTTGTTTTGCAATAGCTGTTATCAACCTCTAAACTAGGAGTAATATTGCTTATCCAATCCACCATTCAAGTCTATCAATTTTTAAATATGCTTGTTTCCTTTCCCAGTCTTACCAAAAAAGATTAATTTCATTATTTGCTTATGTTACGATGAATATTATTAATTAAAATTTATAATTGAAATGATATTTTCATCATAATCTAAATAACCGAATAATGGAGACCTATGACCAATTAATGTCTGATTACTTTTCTTGTTAAATTTCGTCTTTCGTTTATTATGCTTTCAGTTTATTTTGGTTTTTATTTAAATGTTTTGCAATATTATTCTACATTCTTTCGGCAATTTCCTGCGGCATCTGTTCCAGCGTGAGGTTAAATCATCAATAATTATACCATCATTTAGTATCATGTGGAAAACCAACAACCTTCGATGATCATGCTTTTTATTATTTTCACCAATTGTTATAAATCTAAGCATTGTAATCCAATTGACACCATGGAGAATCACTTATTTGTTATCTAATAATTTTGGAGTTGCAACATCTCAAAAACGCAATAATGAAATGTAAATAAAACTTGGGAAAAATAATTATTTCTATGTGTAATATTATCGGTTAATCCTGGTAATGGTGTTGTAAAATTAGCATCACTATATAAAGAATATTCGCAGTGTAAAAATTGAATCCAGGTAAATAATAAATAACTCTGCTGATTTATTCAACTTCAAAGATTAAATCTACCCTCCATGTGTTACTCTACTGGAAGATCCGGGATTACATAGCAATTCTTATATAGTCAAATCTTTTTATTGATTAGTAACTGGTGAACGGGGGTGGGATCATCTAATCTAAATTTATTTTCCGAATAAGCGAAGACATTTTTATAATGAAATAATTTTACTTTTTGTTATTCTATTTCTCACAGATAGAAAAAAAATTTTTAACTAGAAACTATAAATTTTAGAATTTTTACTAAATATTTTATTTAGACATTTTAACTAGATATAATTTTGTAGCACGTTTTACTAAAATATAATTTTCGAATTTTAACTACGAACCAGCTCCTCGCTTAAACCCAAGCTTTTAGCTGGTTAGACAGAAGGTTGCTGCTCACGCGCCCCATTACCTCTTATTTCTTCAATTTGTTTTTTCATTTTGTTTACTAGATTACCCTCTCTACAAGCTACCGCTATGTTTAGCAATTTTGTTTTTGATGTCATCTGAAAGGTTTTTTTAATTTTTTAGTTTCTTCAGAATCATTCTTGCTTGAGTTTACGAATAGCTTT
Organism: Prostheceraeus crozeri; assembly: GCA_907163375.1. Classification (NCBI taxonomy): domain Eukaryota; kingdom Metazoa; phylum Platyhelminthes; order Polycladida; family Euryleptidae; genus Prostheceraeus; species Prostheceraeus crozeri. The sequence goes on along the minus strand of CAJQUW010007384.1, from coordinate 791 downwards.
CTAGTTGTTTTAAAATTCGGTTTTGTGGATTTAAACCCAAGGCCATTTGATATTGCACTAGCTTGTACTACCTATAGGCAGCTGCTCCTTTGTGCAAGCAGATGTAATCAAATCTTTATTATTTTTAATTAAGTTTAAACGATAGCAACCTAATACCAGAAAAGATTCATCCCCTCTTTTTAGGCAACGGGCACCATGCGAGTCGTGCATAGGAACTTTTCTGTTCCGACTGTTTTCTCTATTTATCATAATGATAAACAGGATTCCATTACGTGGTTCATGAGAAATTTTTTTTTTGATTTGAAACGCAAAATGTTTAAGATTGTGTTTATAAATTATAGGCATTTTTTAGGAATAAAATAATTTGACTTTTTGGGAAAAAATATAAATAACGGGCGAAGCGCGCAAAGCGCCGAAGCCCCTGGAAGACCTCCTCCGTTTGACCGCCATGAACCGATGTCCATTATAAAAAAAATGTTTATTTTTTGAATCGTTAACTCTTTTTGCAGATTGCGTTTTTTGGTTTAACTTTATCAGGAACCAAACCTGCAGTCAGATCATTCTGTTTTATTCTAATGATTTTCTTTCATAATATTTCTTTCTTTTATTAACTCTTCTAAGTTGTTTAATATCTTTTGAAAAAATTATTAGCTCTAATGAATCCAATTATATCCATTTTGTAAAATTATAATACTTTTTTATATACTGTTATATATTTATACTTTTATATTTTTAAAATGTATTTATAAAAAATTTGTATTTTTTAAATTATAGTTTAATATTTTTTATAG
>CAJQUW010007383.1:0-16417 GCA_907163375.1 Prostheceraeus crozeri | reverse complement strand
GAAGAAGAGTGAAAGCAGGGCGATTTTTGGGACTCGGAATGGACTGTGTGGGCCTAAAAAACCATGCTTGCATCGATATCGGTCAGGCCTGGAATGACCTATTGTTATGAGTGGACAATTGAAAATTGTGACTTTCCTTTCAATTCGTTTTCTTTTCAATCAGTTTGGATGAGTATACATTGAATTTCCTAACTTGTTAGATTAATAAATTTCATCACGCTTGAAGATGTCTGATTGATCAGACGAAAGGCGCCTCGCAAAAATTGTAGTTTTCAATTTCTTGGGTGGTACTGTCCGAAAATAAGAATAAAGATATACAATGTCACCTTGAACGAATATCAAATCAGATGTTAACACAGTACCGTCATCCCTCAGGAATGATTTAGCCACTTCTTCGCTAACCTGCATCGCTGCTACCCTACGCTTCTCGGCTGTATGTGGATTATCTCTACGATGCCCAGTTAACCTTGGTCGTAGGTTCGAATCCTACCAGCCGCGCATCTTTTGCATGGCAATCTGATCTATCGTGTATTTAATCTCATTGTTGTTAATTGCATTCACGACATGGCTTAACCCTCAACAGCCCGGCAAATTTTACACCTTAATCAGCCTACCTGTCTACATATGTAGACAAATTTCTATAATCGACTTATGATGCATCTATAGGGATATTGCTGCACTGTAGGTCAATCAGATAGCTCACTGATAAATTATTGACATTATATAAGCAAATGTAGTTTTTATAAGGTAGTTGAATAATTTTCTTAACAATAGGTATATAGGCCTATGAACTATTTTTCCATCCTTTTTGCAGTAAAGTTGAAATATAATCTCAAAACTGAACATTTTTAATCCATCAAAAGTGCAGTTTCAAAGAGGCAACAAAGAGGAATCATGATCATCACTATCATTTACAATCATGACACAATTGACACTTGACTTGCCTGATCAGGTGTTCACTACAGACACGTTTTGCACAGGAAACACAAGCATTTCGAGTGAACTTACGGCATCGCTTCATTTGACACTTTGTTGGCTTTCGTACCTGAGAACATGCATGCACAATGGATTTCGACGAGAATCCAAAGGATATAAATGCATCCTTTGTTTGAGCGTACACTTTCTTGTCGTTGAATCGATGGTGCATGTTCTCCTCAGATAACTGAGCTGCCACCTGTTTCACAAAATAGAGCCGAGACTTTCTGTATCCATTTGCTTTCATGATGGTGAATCCATTGAAAAGAGCAACATCAATCATGTTGAACAGATAAACTAGAGTATATCTATTTGTCTTCCTCTTACATGAAAAATCCTCGATGCCAGAGTCAAGGACGTCCACTCCTCCTTTGCCGTGATTGTAGTCGTCGATTATTTGAGGCAGGCGGTCTTCTCTCGACAAATTCACTTCGTTCTTTGTGTGGCATGAGCTCATCAACAATACATTTTTATTTCTCTTCGGGCAGTAGAAAGCTAACATGATTCGGTTCGTCGAATCCCAAAGAAAGCGTGTACTATGAATGTCAACATTTTTAGCTGATTTCATGATCTTTGGTACACTTCGACGATTAGACATGATTGTCCCAGTGCATGTAAGACCATTCTTCAGAAGTTCAACGATGAGTTCATGTGAAGTGAAATAGCGGTCGATGAAGACATTCCGATGACTGTGATAAAAGGGCTTCGTTAGCTCCAGTACAAGGTCTCTAGCCAAACCAACTGCTCGCTCACCATCACGGCCGGCATAAGGAATTCTGTGCAGAGTGTAACCGCTCAAAGCATCGCAAATCCAAAATACTTTAATTCCATACTTTGCGGGTTTTGCAGGCATGTAGCACCGACCGGGTGCATATCCGCGAAATCCGTATAACTGTTCATCAACAGTTAGAGAATCAGAAGGGACGTAATGCTGTCGCAGGGCCAGCACAAACAACCTCCAGACTTCCCGGACAGCAGCGAGTTTGTCGCACGATTGTCGTTGTGCTCTGGTAACTTTGTTATCCAAAGAAATTGTCTCCAGTATTTCTTCCGTTCGATTTTTCGAAAGCGTGCATCTATAGAATGGTTTGCTATCATTCCTTGAAAACAGTGAATTTATGCTGGACATTCCATCGCGATCAGCTCCTGCTAGTATGATCACACCCAGCCATGCCTTCAACTCACGGAAAGAAATCATGCGCGCTTTCGGAGATTCAATCGTTATTAGTCCATCGAAGTTATGGTTCGCAAGAACAGAATGGTTTCGTTTAGGAACAACGAAAAGGCTTGAAGTTCGTTTGCAGGGTTCACCGTAGCACCATCGCGGAAATGAATGTCATTACGCTGAAGATGACGAGCTGGCGGAGCTGAGTCGGTCCATGAAATACCTGATGGTGATACATAAGCATTGTCAGCATCTTCATCAGTCATGTGAACTTCAGAAGTATCCGAATCTCCGGAAACGTTCTCAAAAAATTCGTCGTCGCTTATATCGTCGTATAACTCAAGTTCTCCAGCCACAGATTAATGCGTCTGTCCATGTCACTAGGCTCGCTCTCTATGTCAGAGTTCTGACTCGAATTGTCGGTGTCACTTGAGCTATCATCGTCGGGATACTATGTGTTTAGTCTATGCAGAACATCTTCTGCGCAGAGTCGACGTCCACTTCGAGGCATCACGGAGTTGTATGTTGTGACTAAACTTATTGACATCGGATGCTAACATTCGTAGCATCGCTAACGTGCTATTGGATTTTAGCGCTATTGTTTGTTCCTGCGCATTGTCTGACAATCGTTTATCAGACTGTGCGTTGACTCATAATAGCCCATACACAGTTCTTGGTTGACAGCGTGGCCGCGTTTTCTCTCTATCTCTCGATCAGGACATAACATTGTAGAAGGCGACTTGTTTTGTGTATCTTTATCCATACTGCAACATGTTGATGACATTATGATGTAGTCACAGTGGCAGACAAAGCAACCGTATTATTTAACATTTGGGAGGAAGCAGGAATTTCAGAAAGCAGGAAATGACGATAGATAAAATCATAAAACACACGTGACTGCGAGTGGTCGATACCGATTACGGCAACCGGCAAAACACAAGGAGCATAATAATTTTAGTGTCTACCTATGTAGACTGCCGGGCTGATTAAGTATAAATAACGTTTAGATTCAAACTTTTAAACATGGAGATTCAAGAGTTTCTCATCCAATAAAGTAAACATATTTGCTCATAAAAATAAAAGGAAAATCCCGCAGTTAACATATTTGCAATTATACATAACTTACTACAAGCGATATGTAGACTGGTGGGCCGATGAGGGTTAAGATGCTTTGGTGGACAATCGTGAACTCATGAAATTTAATGCCAATTAATGAGATTTTTATGAGAGCTAATGAGGTTATGATGAGTCTCATCATATTCTCATAAGAAGATATTTAGCTGATGATGTTATCATGATGCTTTGATGAGAATATAATGAGTGATAATGAGAACATTCATGAGGATAATATCTCATGATACGTTCATAGGAAAATCATGAGCATTCATGGGGTTTTTGTGAAAATAAGTTTATAAGTATTAAGGCATGCATGCTAGTCGCGAAATGAAGGAGCCACAATAGAGCTTATTCAATCTATAAGAATCTCCAAGTTTAGTCTATAAAGGATAAAAAGCAACAATATAGAATATATCATAGCGATCTGCAACAGCCTTCTCGAGATGATGCATGTATAATTTGACTTTACAATTAGATGTTGAATGTAAGATGTTGAAAATTGAGGTATATACAATCAAAGTTCAATATCTTATGGTAACAACAATGAAGGTTCATTATTGCGAATACTGTAATATTATTGTGGTCATGGCGTGGGAATGCTCTGGGAAAGGCTGCGAGGCCATGAAAGCCTCAATAACTAATTGCCGGAAAAATAAGTTCAGAAGTATGAAGAGCAACTGTCAATTTATTAATAAGATTTTTGTTAGAAACTCATGAAATTTGATGAGATATTTAAACGAAAACTCTCCAAATCCGCATGAAATTTGATGAGAAATATATGAGAAAAATTATCATGAGAAATCATGATGAATTTTCGTGAGGGCAGTTGCTGCTGAGTCGTTATCTATTTCCTGATCATTACTGTCATTCGCTTTCTACATTCAACTACTGGTAATCGATGTGATCTTCAATTGAAACCGTAGAATTAGACAACTTGCTTGTCAGTAAGTAAGTAAGTAAATTGTATATTTCGTAAATCAATAAAAAACAAGACATACACATGTAAGTAGACACTGTTTGGGTGCAGAATTTCATTGAAGAAAAGATAACTAAAGTCATAGTGCATACTTTGTACATGTGAATTGACCGAATATAAGTATTTCCTAAAAAGAGATGTAAAAAACGTTGTCGATAGCCGTATTGTTTGATAACATTATGCTCCTTGGAAAAGCGAGTTTCGCCCTCTGGATGAATGACACGGAGGCTGACTGAAGAAACCTCCCTGAACGGGATGATCTTGATGGGCAAAGGGTATGAAGAGGATGCGCTGGGTTATCAGAAATTGTGAATAAAGGTGTTCGTTTCTTGAAGGAACGAGTCATTCATCGCATACTATTGGAAATGGCGCACAATCTCAGCCGATTTTGGACACCAGCCAGTGGCGTGAGTGTTGTGGTAAAATTTCGGTCACACATCGCTGTCTAGTAGTTGCATTCAGTGAGGAATCCTGAGAAGAAGATGGTGAAATCATCAAGTGAACCAATTTTCGTGCGCCTGTTCTATCTTTTAATAATGATCGGAAGGACCAATATTATCGAGAAAACTTTTGCGAAATGATCCGAGTTCTTTGAATCTGAAGGAATCGTGGCGAACGAAGTATTTTGAAGGAATTTACTGCAATCCGCAATCGACACGCGACTGTTTTCCTCATCTCTGAAAGACATTAAAACTGTCTTTTTGACCACTCAGCAAGCTCCTGGATGTGCCATCGTTTTGAATCAGTTTGCACTTCTAGCAAAGTGATAGGGTTAAACAAATTACTTCTGTGCGTGATGGTGACCGCGCTGGACAGTTCGGTTCCGTCAGAGAAATAAATTGCTTATCTAAAGTTGACTAGAGTGAAAATTGACTCAAGGTCGCCGACATTATGAGGCTCGCCAAATCTAAATGTGTTTAGGTTTATAGACAGGGGTGCATGAAGATGAAAGGAAAAGACCTGCAGACATTGCATGCCAAAAATTATGACTCTGGGCTTTGTGCTTTTCGTTTAATAAGAGAAAACATAGAACATTTCATTTTAGCCAAAAACTGTAATCTGCGTCCCATTGAATTTACAGGTGTTTTCTTTGATCCTGTCTGACAAGAAGAGGAACTCACTAGAACTCGGCAGACGTGCCGATTCGTAGTAGGCATAGGGTGTGTATCACTCTGTGAAAGTCTCAATTTCGGCCTCGTTCCCTACAGAAACTCGTTCTGGCTGCCGGACTAACATGGCATCAACAAAGCAAAACTTGAAATGAGACTAAATTGAAATTGATCATGGAGAATTGAGAATCGGATAAACAGCTATCAAAATTGAAACAGCATTGATTTCAACTCTTCTACTGGCAGAAATTTGGTATCATTAATGATACAAAGTTGCAAAAATTATTTTATCTACAGTGAACGGGGTATTTATTGTATTATTGTATTATTTAGTATTTGTTGAAAAAAATATTAGAAGTTATTCACCAAGAATCAAGAGACTACTCATGAGCCGCATGTTATGCAATATCAACAAAATAGACTATTCACCATTTAAAAACATTTGCAAATGAAAACGTAGGCTGAGTTTAAACAAAAAATATATATTTTGATAATAGGGGGTAACTTGAAACACTACTATTCTTCAATGAAATAACACTGATTATGGAATGAAAACACATGGAAAGAGTAAGGTTAACTTGAAAAATCACTTACGGCACTCTTCACATTGAAAATAAATATCTCTTGACCTCTTGTTACACTTGCCACATATCCAATTATGTCACCGAGTACACTGCAGCCAATCAGGCCCGGTATAGGTCTCATAATCACAATGGCAGGAGAAGCAGTAATTTTCTTCGTCGCTGTCCTCGTCGGATTCATCGTCCTCACTCACTACAGCTCGGCATCTTCCTCGACTGCCAGTAGATTGGGATGGTCCAGCAGATGCGCACATTCCTGAAGGTCCAGCAACTTCAGTCTCAGAGGCTAAATCTAGGCCGGGGAGAATCTTCGGCCCCCTTTTCTTCTTTTCTTGGTTGTCTCCTTGACCTCATTTCTTCTTTAGCAAATCGACGAGAACATTGTCAAACTTCCTCCCAATCTCGCCTCTTGCCAAATCTATTCCTCCGGGAAGACGCTTCAATGGCTCGGCTGCGTTCAAAGGATGGAGGCCCGTGCAGCGGAAACCGGAGATCAAGTTGATAGCAACATTTTTGAGCTTCATCTTGTGCCATAATTCCGACAGCATGATGGGAAAATGTTCCTTTGGGAATGATCCCCTGTTTCTCGATTCCTTTCGAAAATTGTCCAGAATTTCCTTCCACACCAACTTCATTGGGTGGAAGACCGAGACGTCCAAAGGTTGGAGAATATGCGTGGCGTTTGGTGGCAGAGCAGTAAAATATATGTCATGTTCTTTTGCTAGCTGCATCACCTTTGGGGAAAAGTGGCTTGCCAAATTGTCACCAACCAACAGCTTTCTGCCAGGTCTGTTGCGGACAGTAGCAAGGAAGACATCCACAAACCACGTTTCGAAGGTCCTCAACTCAAACCAGCTGGACTTAGTCACTGCATACACAGCACCAGAGGGACCTCCTCGAGTCCATCCTTCATAAAGATTCTGGGCTTTGTAGCAAACCATCGGCGGAAGAAGTTCACCAGTCGCAGATTTACATGCCATTATCGAAATATTGGTCTTCGAGTGTTCTTTCACCAACTCCATTTTACGTGTTCCTCTTTGCACAAGCACCTTTGCCGCACCAGGATCGTCTGCAACACAAGTCTCGTTGAAGTTAAACATGTTTTCTGGGGCGATGTCACCAGCCGTTGCAAGGTTGTCAAAGAATCCTGTGATATCATCCGATGAAATTGAAGCTCTTGCAACTTTGATGTTACCAGGTTTTCTCATTGTAAAGTTTCTCCTTCGACAGAAACTGTTAACGAAGTCGATTCAGGTAAGTTGTTCTTGGAACAAGAGACACTGCGATGATTCGAATCCAAGTAAGACTTGATGAGAAGGCGAAAGTCACTCTTGGAAAACCCATAACCCCATGCGGTCACCTGCTGTATTTACTCGCTATGGTCTCTTCCTCGGCATCGGTGAGAACAGGAGCAGCACCAGGTTTCTTGTCATGCAAACCACGTGATTTACGACTCAGTGTCACGAGACTGATGCCATATTTTGCACTTGCTTCTCTGAGAGATGTACCTTCACCCACTTCTTTAAAAGCAGCCTCTAAATCATTCGCGTCGTACGTTTGATAGGGTCTCTTGTTGTTGCTTTTCACGTATTCACGGGGCATGATAACCAAAATGTCGTCTGACAACGGTGTGGTGCGATCGATGACTAAACTACCGGTAACTGTGGTTGAGCGTCACTCAAGACAGAGAGAGAGAGACTGCGTGAGCGCGCGTGCGTCCGTATGTTATCAGGTGAACGTTCTAATACAATCTTAGTGCAATGCACCTCTGAATATAATCGATATCTGTTGATTAATCGAAGTGTTTCAAGTTACCCCGCGTGTTTCAAGTTACCTCGTTTTACGGTATGTTAACAAAGCATACTTAGCCGTAGGTCAAATACTTTTCAGATGCACAATCAGATAATAATAGAAGGATCTGCGAGGTAACATGCAGGTCTGGTACATTGTAAACTGTTGAGCACGAAAGCTGGTTGATTTTGACTACGAAAGTATTGTACAAAACGAAAATAACAAAATGTACGAAAGCGCTATTGTTCGTGCTCACACACTACGAAAGCGATTGTCTTTCCTATTGGATTATCTTCATCATGCAGTAGGAAAGCCATTCGCTTTCGTAGAGTGTGAGCACGAACGATAGCGCTTTCGCACATTTTGTTATTCTCGTTTTGTACATCGCTTTCGTAAGTAGCTTTGGTATTGTACAGTTTACGGTGTAGCTCTGCTGCCAAACAGAAATATAGCGCAACCAAATGAAAAGCAATATAGCATTTGGTAGCAAGCAGTCCATCGGTTTGGTAAGGCACGGTTTACATTGCAGGACACAAATTGAAATTATAACTTTTATTCTTATATTTTTTATTTTTTTTATTAACTTTTATAACATCCAGCAGGAACAGGTCAATCTTTGACTAAGAGCAGGCCTAGCGCAATCTATCAAAAGTTTTCGAATCAAACACCGTCAAACCGCTCACAGTTCTTGAAGCAACAATTGAGGCAATGTGTTATGCGTTAGTGCGCCTATTGTGTTGTTTATCTAATGCTATTGCCACAGGAAAATCATGAAGCTACGAGCGTATGTATGAAATCGTAAAGATCTTCAGTATGTTGAGCAGTTTCCAATCTTTTGCAGTGCATCGACAATTTTTCAATATGTATTCACAAGTCTAATTTGTTCATATTTGATATTAGCATATATTTATCTGTCAGCATAATGCAGGTCCATCATCATTTATTGAAAAGTGCCTCCGTAACATGACAGTTCACGCAAATATTATTTCAATTTAACTTTATCCCCCCCTTGTACTCACCGTCCTTCAAATGGGACGATGTTCAAAAGGGGACATAATGAAAAAGATACTCTTATATCTGCGATAATTGAACTATTAGATGCATAGCGCCATGTCACGCAATATCATTATACTACATACCAAAAATTAAAAGTCGCAAGATAGCTTAAAATTTGGTTAAGTACTTACCACGAACTACTTGTTACAAAATATATTTGAGTCAATTGACTCAGTCGGCTGTTCTAGTGGTAAGGTGATAAATAGAACGATTATTAATCGCTCTGAGATTACATCATTGTATTAGATGAGGTCAAAAGTCAAATAATTCAAACCTTTAGTTCAACTCAAATATCACGAAAATCGCACATTTTAATATTTAGTTTCTACAGGTGAAAAAACAACCCAATTCGGTGACTTTTATCGAATTCAAATTGAAAGATTTTGCATATGTGAGTATCTCTATATTAATAGGAAGAATCTTTTATGTAATCTCAACTTATTTGATCAAGAATTGATGCTCCAATATACATATATCGAAGTCAGCCAAAATATTCCAAGCATTCAAACTTTAAAATAGCTGTTACGCCAAAAGTATTGTGCCAAATTTATTATCCTTCTATCAAAAGTTTCATAATACGTGGAAAGTAGGCGACCAGAAATCTGGTGGCCATAGATATTAGATATTCATGCCTTAAAAGATATTCAAAAATTCGTCATGTAGGACGGAGTTAAAATACAAATGCGCCTGCACAGCTACTCTGAGAATGCAGTTCAATAAAGCTAGAATACAAACACAATTTGCTTCTTCAATTCTTCTAAGAAGATGTTGTCTACATTCACCACTTATCAGTTAGTAATATAAAGTAAAAAAAGAAATCACGACAGGTCAACACAAAGTTAAAGAGATATAATATCCAAACCATCATAGTTCACTGGCATTTCATCCCCTCTCTACTTTAAAATCTTTGATCCTAATTGTTCCAACGGATAAGTCCATTTCAGTCATCTCTAAAACCTAGGAATTATTGAGTTTTTGTCTTCGTGACAGTCAAAGGACAGCGAATTTCTTTTAGAGATAAAGCAAGCTTTATGTGACACGTATGTCATTACCTGAGTTTGAGTTGCTAAAAGTCTGAAAATATATAACCGAGGAATCCATTCAAACTGTACTCATAAATAGGAAGATAACATCATCAAGCGACACCATAATGAAGTTCTGTTTATGTATTATTCAATGATATATCTTTGCTGTAAGGTAGTGTTGTAAAGGGTAATTATTACACGAAATATTCTGGTAATTATAACTGGCAATCATAATTTCGAAGCGTAATCACTGATCTGACACTTTTGTTCAATTTTCTGCTTTATAATAAATGGCCTCCTGACAACTAAGGTCTGTCGTAGTTTATCGAAAGTCAATACGATTAAGTCAATAAAGGACACCAACACCACTGATAGTCAGGCAGTCAGAATCAGTTTCTGTAGGGAACGAAGCCGAAAACGACAATTTCACAGAATGATGTACACCACATTCCTACTACGAATCGGTGCGTCTACCGAGTTCTAGTAAGTTCCTCTTCTTGTCAGACAGGATCAAAGAAAAACACATTTAAATCCATTGTGACGTAGATTGAAGTTTTTGGCTTAAATAAATTATCATTATTATATTGAAATTAATTATGTTTTCTCTGATGAAACAAAAAGCACTGACTACAGAGTAGTCTTAATTCTTGGCATGGAATGTCCTCAGGTCATTTCCTTTCATGTGCATACACTCCTGCCTATAAAGCTAGGCACATTTAGATTTAGGGAGCCTCTTAATGTCGGCAAACATAAGAGACGTAGACTGCGTTCCTGTGGTCCAGAAGAAGATTTGATCAATTCTTAATGAGCTCAATTTTTGCAAATTATTCCTGTGTTTATATAATAGCGATTTGGCATCATTATATAGGAAGGAAATTTACTAAAAATGTCTCAATTCAACGAAAATTAAGCTGGTTATCAATGAAATTTCATAAACCACATTATAATGCAAGTCTTCATGGAAAAATTAAGATATTAATGTGTTTCTTAGCCGAAACTTCAAGTTTTCAATTCAATTTTTATCGGCGTGATTTTCTGATTCACTAAGTTTGTGTTTCATTTCCTGAATCTGAATGATATTGCGTCATTAATTTCATAATTAATTTTACATCACCTAAAATATATTGTGATCATTTTCTTTGATCATGATATTTTGCTTTTTAAATGGCAGGCAGTTTTAGATATGATCACACTTAAGAAGATGCTCTTATTTCTAAAACCGGGCATAGACGTCCATCGCATTGCTGTTTGATAAACATTACATCTACAAGGTTGTTGTGGCACAGAAGATTTGCATAATACTATTATTCCATCTTTATTGCCATAACGTTCAGTCAACTCCGTGGGAACTTCCTCAAAACTGTCACAATTTGCGCATCTCATATTTGGTGTTGGATCTCATCTCGAGTTCATTTGATGAAATCGAAATTGTATCCACATTGGGGATCTACTTAATACTGAGCTGCTACTTTACCTAAAATACTTATTCTTTGCCGGCAACAATTGCCACTACGGTAATTACTGGTAAATTTACATCATAAGAGATGTAAATGGCAATTATTGCCGGAAACATTCCTTTGAAGAAGAGTAATAATTATCAGTAATTTTGCATCTCTACAGTAAGAGAAACTTGCTGCAGACAATCAGATTTATGTGTGGACCGATTGGATTGAGGTGTGTTTTAATGAGTGTTCAAATCCTGGATTGGGTTGAACATGATATTTTTGAAAAGATACGACCGGTCTTGAAAATTCATTTCATTTTATGTGTGATGATGTGAAAATTGATAAATCAGAGTATTATTATTATGAAATGTTTGTGAAGTGAATCAAATAATATTGATGCTATTGAAAATTTGAATACACACATCCCAGCTGGGTTCTTACACAAATACGCATGGATTGTTCATTGCAAAACGTTCATACAGTCCTCATCGTGATCTAAAAATAATCATAAATTTTACATTTTCTGTAAGTGTGCTTCATACATAGTGAACACTCAGCAGCAGTTTTGGTGTCTCAGCAGTTCATGGACTAGGCACGTTTTTGAATATTTGGCCTACTAGTGCAGTAGATTCACTAACTTTAGTGCCTTACATCCATGATCGGGTTGGAATGTCCTCTGGTGCACCTACATTTAGTGCATTACATGCATCAGTGAATAATTCATGGAGAAAGTTCGACAGCTCATTCTTGCATTGCATGCTTGCGCTTTTAAGAACTGTCAATGCATTGATAGCCGCTAGGTCTGATAAATTACAAAATAGTTCCAGTATTCAACGGTGGACACTAACTTTTCATGTATGGTGCATTACTATTTGATCTATAACGACTACTCCATATTTTACATTATTGAATTGTGACTGTTGAGGGCTTGCTTCTTCCATGACACTCGATTCTATCATGAGAAGTTGTCAACATATGGACAAAGCAAGATACACAATTAATGGCCACACTTCCATCACAGTGGATTCGTGTAGGCCTACCATTCAACGAGAAGGATTGTTGCGGGAGATGGGATGGTCAGTTAAGAAATTGCTGAACTTTGCAGAAAGCCTTATCCATTTTGAATTGCATGTAGGCTTAACTAATTGGCAATTGCTCAGTAACTAGGGTGCATGTTCATACACAAGTGATGCATTAGTTCATCATTTCTGAACATGTAATTAGCATGAGCCCCATAATTAGCTTGTAATTTATTTCTCAGGTATTTTTTACTTCTTCCTCTCAAAATTAATTTGATGCGTAACATCAATGTTATACATGTACATGTTCTTCGGTGTACGATTCAATGATTTGCAGTATTTACAGAAGCCATCTTGTCAAAGCATATTCAATTGAGCGGCTACAAAAGGTTTATTAGTTGAACAGACTTGCAGTGTTTCTATTGATGGTGACAGTGTCACATGTACTTTCTGTTATAATGTTTTTCATTTAAAGAAAGATCACATCGGTGTGTCCGAAACTGTTGGAAGGCAGCTTTGTCATCTGAAAACCTGCAGTATTGATGTAATGAATGCAAAGGTCTCAATGTTCGTGACTTACTCATTCGTTTTACTGTAATTGGAAAGGAGCTGCAAAGTCTAGAAGAGCAACTAAGTAGTAAAAGTATAATACCGATATAGCTGAGATCATAAATCGGACATTAAACGAAAAAGAACAAAGAAGTGAAAAAAGCAACAATCTTGTGGCGTTTGGTGTCACTCAGAATATTGATAATGAACACACTGATGAGCAATGTAATGACAAAGTACTCAGTTATCTGTTAGGGTGGAGCGAAAAAAAAATTTTTTTTATCGAATTTGAAGATGCTTGGGGTTTCAATCTACGTGAACGGGTAATTTAGGATGCCACACCAAATTTTATCGATTTTGGTTGATGTTTAGAGGTCCCACACTGAGCTTGAAAATGATTAGGTAGGCCTAAAAATCGATTTTTTTCGATTTTTTTGAAATGCAAATCAAAGTGTTGGGTCTAGGCATGATTTCCGTTCAAATTTGCGCCGATGAAGACGGTCTTCGGTTTGTTGTTTTGGGTCCCCCACTGATGTCAAAAACGTCCCAAAATTGACAAAAACAATCAAAAAATTTGCAGTTTTTTAGATCTAGTGATATATAAATCTAAAATGCGACGTAGCTAGGGGTTTGAATACATTTAATGGGGCTGAAGCAACAACATACTGAAAATATGAGGACGATATTGGAAACAAGTTCTTCAGGTCCACTAAGGATTAAAAAGTCCAAAAATTACAAAAAACAAAAAGTTGCAACATTTTAGAAAGATTTCGGGACTTCTTCTTAAGTGTTTGGTCAAAGTGATGTTAGCCTGGCGTTTGAAAACATACCCAAGGTCTGAAGAAGAAAACAATATGGAGAAATTTTGAGACGATTTGGACATTTTTTCTTGTTAACAACGATGTCAAAGTTTAGACAGAAATCGATATCTTAAAGGAATAAAATCAATTATATTTTGATTAATTGAGCTGCCTTGTGTCAATGATCAGAAATTGCATTGTGGATCTATTTATCTTGGAAGATCCCATGATGCAGCACAAGGATAGCCTTATTACAATTTTCCTAACCATACAAGTACCTGTATACTCATTTTCTTTTCAGTATTCATAAAATTATCATTTCACGCCCATTGTAAAAAAAAAAAAAAACAGTATCATCTGTTTTGCAATAGTACCACTATATCAAAACTTTTGATACATGTACAATTTCTCGTAACAATGCATATCTGACAATGCTCGTGAACAGTAGGCCTGACTTCAGGTAGTAGAGACAATTTTCTACTATGTACAGTTAGAAAAATCCAAACACTTGCCTCAATTGTCTACTGTTAACTCTTCCTTCGTATTGAACCTGTCATATTCTGTCGAGACAAAATATTTGTTTGTATCACCGCATTTCGACGATCACCTCCAACATACCGCAAGCAGCCGTCTCTGTCGTCACTTGACTCCACGCTAACAGATGTGAGTGGGCAAGGTTTGCATTGTGTTCTGAGAGTCCTCTGGAGAGCTTTTCGCGAGTTAGGTTCACGAATCGTGGGACGTCAGGCACTGGATAAATGGGCGAGAGAGTATCTCTGTGACTCTGGCATTCCAGTCGATTCCAAAATCATGATAAACTATTTGCTGCGAGATTTATTTCTGGAACTTGGAAAGTGCGCCAAGCTGTTTGGGAAAACGCAACATGGAGTCTTCTCTGACTTTTTTCAATTCTGCGATCTCCCAAGGTTCTGGATGTTGTATCAACATTCAACAAATCTAGAGATTGAGGATGTTTTTCCTGGTACCTGTGCCCCCCCGGCACGACAATATTCCGTTTCGCTCAGAACCGGATCATATGATTTCAGTAACTATGCGGCAAATACCTTGATTTTCAACAAGGGAGAAAAACTTTCTCGCGCGTCAGTTGCAAGACGGCAGCACTCGTTCTCAAAAAACCAGACAGGAGCGTTACACTGTCAGTATGATTTGCCGAGGATGACATGTGGGGAATGGTCTTTCTGTCGCGACGTTATAGGCGCAGGATGCGGTTTGCCCTTGACAACCATCGAGACAGGCTCCAGCTTCCTGGGATCACGATTGGGCTAATTTTGGAACAGACACCGTCCGCTATGCCCGGCAGGGATCCCACAAAAACTTTGCTCACTGCTCAATGATCTACTGACATGGGACAAATCAAGATGAAGTTGAATGGAATCGGACTCGAATAGAACAATGGGCTTTCCTTCACAGTGTTTACGGCTTTACCGAGAGGGACCGCTGACAAGAGCGTGACAGTGCTGACATCCATCGAGATGTAGAAACAAATGTCGGTGAGGAAGCTCCGTTTAATATGAAGCATACAAATCAACCACTGAACGGGATGTTGTGCTCACGCTCCTCATTCGAATTACACACATTCTGTCCGGTATTGACATTTGTAGAAGCACAACCTACGCAAACCACATTCTTCCAGAGAAATATCATTATCGTCAGTCAAAAAATTCAAAAAATTCCTGACTTGATTGAGATCGCGCTTCCGCTTTTGCCGTTTAAAGTGGCCAAGATAATGAGATCCTGGTTCTTCAGTAGTGTGAATGTGTCATACGGACTGACACGACTTCTTTGATATGCCCTCAATTTCTACCCAGGATAAGTTTTATCTTCCTTCCATAAAAGAAGAGACCTCTTAACCTCTCTGTCGGGCTAGCTGATGAAACGCATTGGAAATCAGATTGGTTCTCGCATTCTCCGTTCGCTCTATCTTGATCTGTCATAAAACATGGATTTAATGAGACATGAGTAGTAAAAGATGCAAAACATAATTGATTAGGGCGAAGAGTTGTATTAGGCGAATCTGAATCGCTTGGCTACATCTTGCGAGTAGCAACTCACAAGAGCAGCTGTCTGGCGATTCCGGTTAACGCAATCGCGATCAGCACATAAAGCCGACTGTTGGAAGAGTAATCGGAAATTGTTCCAGAATTCGACTTAGGGCTCGCTGCGTTAACGTGGAGGCTGCCACAAGATGTAGCTTCATCCTTCAATCAGCAAAAATATCAGCCGATAGTGACATATCAAGGTCCAAGGTCCATATTCTAGATCCATTTATAGATCCTTTGAGATGTGGCTGTGACCTTAGATTTTATCATACTCGTTTCTTTTAGATCGTAGGTTCCTCCTTCCTCGCTGTCGATCGGTCCAGTTGCGCAATTCACCATCTGCCGGTTGTCTTGATCATGTAAAGGCCTTTCTTCTGTTGGAACCTGCAAGGATAAAATAAAACGCGTAGAGGAGAGATGTTTTCGTATTGTAGCACAAGCTTTTATAGCTTACCTTCCGAGATAGATCACAATGCATATATTGTTTTGACTCTTTGATTGACACTGGCAAGCCGCACTGTCAAACAAGTTTGAAAAAGTCAATTTGTGAATAGTGATTAACTCTTCAAGTAAGCTGTGGATTCTTTCGTCCTGTTGGCTGCTTTAGATAGTATTGTATTCCTTGTGAAGCTCTCGCAACTTGAACATAATCCTTTCGCTCTGTAATAACTTGATTGGTAGCACAATTCCATTTCTTCTTGATATCCAACAACAAATTGGTTAGAATATCCTGGACCTGCGGTTCCTTTT
>CAJQUW010007382.1:0-71018 GCA_907163375.1 Prostheceraeus crozeri | reverse complement strand
ATTCTTTTTATTATTTTCACCAATTATTACAAATCTAAGCATTGTATCAATTACACCTGGAGAATCACTTATTGTTTCTATATTTTGAGTTGCAACATCTAAACGCATTTGTGTAAATAAACTTGGGAAAAAATTATTCTCTAGTGTAATATTATCGGTATCTGGTAATGGTGTTGTAAAATTGGCATCACTATATAAAGAATATTCACAGTGTAAAAATGAATCAGGTAAATATAAATAACTCTGCTGATTATCAACTTCAAAGATTAAATCTCCTCCAGTATTTACTCTACTGGAAGATCCGGGATTCATAGCAATTCTTATATAGTCATTCTTTTTTTGATTATAACTGACGAACGGAGGATCGTCTAATCTAAATTTATTTTCGATAAGCGAAGACATTTTTATAAGAAATAATTTGACTTTTTGTTTTTCTCACAGATAGAAAAAATTTTTATTAAATATAATTTTAAAATTTTACTAAAAATTACTAAAAAATTTTGCTAAAATATAATTTTAGAATTTTGCTAGACCAGCTCCGTTGCTCACGCCATTACCTCTTATTTCTTCAATTGTTTTTTCATTATGTTTACTATTAGACGGAGCTCCGCTCCTCAAGGTTTCACCCCCCACAGCTATGTTAGCAATTTTGTTTTTTGTTTCATCTGAAAGTTTTTTTAATTTTTTTAGTTCTTCAGAATCATTCTTGAGTTTACGAATAGCTTCTAGTTGTTTTAATTCGTTTTGTGATTTAACAGCATTTGATATTGCACTAGCTGTACTACCTATAGCAGCTGCTCCTTTTGCAGCAGATGTAATCAAATCTTTATTATTTTTAATTAAGTTAACGATACTACCAATATTAGAAAAGATGCCATCCCCTTCTTTTTGAACGGCACCTGCGGTGCCTAGGAACTTTTCTGTTCCGACTGTTTCTCTATTATCATAATGATAAACAGGATTCATACGTGGTTCATGAGCAATTCTTTGATTTGAAGCAAAATGTTTAAGATTGTGTTTATAAATTATAGGCATTTTTTAGTAATAAATTTGACTTTTGGGAAAAAAATAAATACGGGCGAAGCGCGAAGCCCTGGAAGACATCTCCGTTGACCCATGAACCGATGTCCATTATAAAAAAAAATGTTTATTTTTTGTTCTTAACTTTTGCAGATTGCGTTTTTGGTTTAACTTTATCAGGAACCAAACCTGCATCAATCATTCTTTTTATTCTATGATTTTCTTTCATAATATTTCTTTCTTTTATTAACTCTTCTAATTGTTTAATTCTTTTAAAATTATTAGCTCTAATTTTATCCATTTTTAAAATTATATACTTTTATATACTTTTATATATTTATACTTTTATATTTTTAAAAATTATATTTATACTTTTATATTTTTAAAATTATATTTATATTTTTTATGATTCTTATTTTTTGTAGGTAAAAAATATTTAAGTTAATATTTACAATACTCGTTTAAGATTTACGTTTGTGAATGGACAACAACTTCGAGATAACTTTATTAATTGACTGTTGGACTTTATCTATTGCGTCAAGCAGCGTGTGATGTACTTTAATTTCTTTTCTATTAACTTGCATTTTCTCCTGATTCATCTTCAACGCCGTTTTAAGTGCATTTAACTTAATTTTAAGAACATCTAATTGTCTTTTAACAGCATCTAACTGTTCTTTATTTTCTTTAGAGTTTTCTTGTAAATTTTTCTTTAATTCATTTTCTAAATTGATTTTAAGAGTTTTCATTTTATCAACTTTTTCATTAAGTGAGTTTACTTCATTTATTATTCTATTCATCTTTTTCATTTGTTGAGTAATTTTAGAACTCAATTCATCAACACTTTTTTGGAATGTAGTTTGTAACTGCTTTAAATTTTTTTTAATTCTTTCAGGTAGTTTTTCTATTTCATCTTCTAATTGTTCTTTTAACATTTTTATCTGATGTTTATTTTTAATGACTGCAGATTTTAAATTTAAAGAAAGTAATATTAAAATTTTTGATTGTTCTGAAATCTTTTTAAAAAGTTTTGCTATATCTGCTTCTAGCTCTCTGTCCTTTTTATCAAGTTTTAATAATTTTTCGTTTAATGATTTGTCATTAAGTTTAAGCAACTTTAATTCATTCATCAGTGGAACCAAAACATCGTTTATATATTTTTCTTTTAATTCATTGATTTGCGTATCAACATATTGTTTATTTGTTAACTCTGTATTTTGTTGTGGAAGAATAGAAAGATGCAATGGACCAGATAAAACGTCTCCAGTTTTCATGATATAATTTTCTATCTCTATTTCTAATTCACGATTATTCGGGATATATGCACCTCCACCAACATTTGGTAACATCATTTTTAAACAATAAAAATAAAATTCTTTCTGATTATAAAAAATACATAAATTATAAAAATACATAAATTATAAAAATACATAAATTATAAAAATACATAAATTATAAAAAATAAAATTTTTCCTAATAAAAATAAAATTTTTCCTAATAAAAATAAAATTTTTCCTAATAAAAATAAAAAAATGGAAATGACTCAAATTTGTCAAGTTTGCAATATGCGTTTTTTAAATCAAACACTATTATATTCTCATATGAAAAACACACCATGTGGTATGCATATGAATCAATTACAACCTAATAATATACAACCTAATAATATACAACCTAATAATATACAACCTAATAATATTCAACCTAATAATATTCAGAATAATATTCAACCTAATAATAGTATTCAGTATAATAATATTCAATCAGAGCAACCATTACAAAGATTAAAGCATTTATTTATTTCAGATAAAGAACAAAATCTTTATACTGCTAGAATAAATACACCTAGGCAAAATACTGCTAGAATAAATACACCTAGGCAAAATACTGCTAGAATAAATACACCTAGGCAAAATACACCTAGGCAAAATAATAATAATTATTTAGCACAAAATAATAATGTAGCACAAAATAATCCTTTTGTTCAAAATAATCCTTTTGTTCAAAATAATAATGTAGCACAAAATAATTATATTGATAAAAATCAATTTGTTGAAAGTAATAACAAAAAAATATGTTCCGGATGTAATAAAAATATAACATCAAAAAATTTTGCACGTCATTTAAAATTATGCGAACAAACAGAAGAGGTTAAAAAAAATAAAAAAGATAAATTAAAAGATCAGTTATGTCGTAATTGTAATAAATATTTTACAAATCAAGGAATTACTAATCATTATAATTCTTGTATAAGTTCTACAAGACAATGTACAAGTTGTCAAATTACTAAACCTAAGACAGAGTTTTATGATAGTAAATATCAGTGTAAGGATTGTTTAAAAGAAAAAGTTAAATGTAGAGGTTGTCAAAAAATTATATTAAAGAAAAATTTTCAGCGACATGTAACACTATGTCCAAAACTTAATCAACATAATAATCAACATAATAATAATTTATGTCAAAATAATAATTTATGTCAAAATAATAATTTATATTAGTATTTCAACTAAAATAGTTGTATTTCAACTAAAATAGTTGTATTTCAACTAAAATAGTTGTATTTCAACTAAAATAGTTGTATTTCAACTAAAATAGTTGTATTTCAACTAAAATAATCTTATATATATTAAAATATTATTTTTTTATAAAGAATAAAATATTATTTTATTAAAATATTCTTAAGCATTCCGGAAGAGAGGAGAGGTATAAAAATACTTCTTTTGAGTATAGGAACAAAAAAGTCCGACACATTCCGGAGGTTCTACGGAGGTTAAAAACACTCATAAGAGTGTAAGAATGCTAGTCCGGAATCAACAAATAATAACTCCTAAATTTTTTATTTAAAAAATAATAAATGAATAAAAGCGAAAATTTGGAAGATTTATATTCACCGGTTATAATTAAAAGTGATAAAAGTAATAAAAGTAATAAAAGTAATCTAAGTCGTCATAAATCTCTTAATGCAATAAACGAATAATAAATAATTATATGAATAACACTGAGTTTCAAGATACACTAACCCCTCAAGATCCGAATCTCAAGGATATTAATAATATTGTAGAAAATCCTATATATAATACTAAATATAATAATAATATAGATAAAAATATATATAATAATATAGATAAAAATATATATAATAATATAGATAAAAATACATATAATAAAAGATATTTAGAGACACTACCCCCTAATTCATCTCTTAATAAAAAAATACCACAATCAGATCTTACACGTCTTTGGAATTTTTTAAAATTTCATTGTATAAAAATATTGTTAGCATGTATTTTAATATTTTTTATTTATCATCTTGTTATATGTATTGGAAATCAATGGGGTTACTTTCTAACAGAGGAACAAAAGAGAATAAATTTTTATAACCAAGAAAAAAAAACTTTTGAAGGATGGAAGACTGAGGAAGATAAGATTAAGGATAAAACTAATAATAAAAATATTAAACAAGGTAAAATGCATCAAGAAAATTTACATTTCATTGTTTACGGTAAAACTGGAAGTGGTAAGACTACGTTTATTAAAAAATATATAAACCAATATTATAAGGACGAAACAAAAGTACATATTTTTTGTATGCATACTTCTGAATGGCCAACTTTTACAAACGTCTATAATGATAAACAATTAGATGAGTTACAAGATATGGAAAGTTTTGCTGGTACACCTGAAAATAAATCTTTATTAATTTTAGATGATGTTGCAAGTTTATCAAAACAAAAAAATATGTCAGAAATATTTACAAAAGGAAGACATCAAAATATTCAAATAGTTGTATTAGCTCATAAAGCTTGTGATGTAGATAATAAGATTAGAGAAAACATTCAAACATTTTTTACAACTACACAAAATAATGCAGCATTCTTTAATGATATTAATAAAAATTATAAAATGAATATGCCTTTATCATATTATACACAACATAAATATGGAATAATACGTGTTGACACCATAAGAGGACATATGCAAGTATATGATAAAGATTTAAATATATTAGTAGATACCGAACATGAAATCTATAATAACTCTCAAGATTTTGATATTAGAATGTATGCAAATGCAAAACATTTATCAAATCAAGTTATAGAACAAATAATTATCTTTTTAGAGTCTGAAGCAAAAGTACCACTAAAAATTATTCCTGATACATTTTATTTTTATTTTGATCATTATTTAAATGCAAAATTTGGTATACCAATACCTAACAGATTACAAGATAATGAAACATTAAACTATTTGAAAATTGCAATAAATGATGTTAGAAACGGATTAAGAAAAGCAACCCCAATAATATCTGATGTTAAATCTACATTTTCTGATGCTAAATCTACATTTGATGAAGCCAAAAAAACATATAATGATATAAAACCATTAATAAATGGTGTAAGTGAAATACTTAATAATTAAACAAATTTATCATAATCAAACCGAAGGTACTAGGGCTTCGCACGATTTTGCAGATATATATATTTATAATATTTTCCATTATATATATATTTATAATATTTTCCATTATATATATTTTCCATTATATATATATTTTAGATTTTTTTTCTCTAAAAAACTAAAACACAAATTTTTTCTTTAAAAAATAAAAAATGGAAAAATTTTATTGCAACTTATGTAAAAAAAAGTTACAAACAAAAAGAAGTTATCAATCTCATCTACAAAGTAAAATGCATTTACAAAATGTAGAACGAGTTGATGAAGGAAATATATTAAAATTAAATAGTTATAAAAACTATCTAGAAACATTGCCTACTGATATAAAAGTTAAAAAAATGTTTGATGATTATTCACATTCGGAATATAAAAAATTTTTTAATAGTGAAGATGAACATGTATCAGATGGAAGATATTTATTTAGCGATACTGATGAATTTAACGAAATAGATGAATTTGATGAAGCCGTACACGGGACATCAAAGATGTCTTCCAGGGCTTCGCCCGAAACAGATATAAAATATTTATTTAATGAATCGGTTGAATATAATGAAACCGATAAAACTTTTTCTGATATTCTAACCAACTTTTCTAATATATTTAAGAAATCTTTCAAATGTTATATGAATGTAGAAGTACTTTATACAAAAAATGGACCTGACGGAATTCCTGAAGAAATAATACAAGGACATTTTACAAAGTCACAAGAAATTCATAATGTAAATGATATACAACCCATATTTGAATCGATGATACTTAAATTAGAAAATTGTATAATTGAAGCCCAGTTACGTGAATCTGGTTGGAGATTTGTTAAAATAATATCTAAGAAAATAGTAATTGATAAATATAAAAATAATACTGGTGGTAGTTATGTTCCTTTACCTTTCAGTTCACCTCAATTAATCAACATAAAAAATGAAGATGATTATTGTTTTCTGTGGAGTATTATAGCACATTTACATCCTGCAAAATATCATAAAGAAAGACTAAGTCATTACAATAAAGAAGAATACATAAGTGAATTTGATCTTTCTGATGGCTTAGATGAATTTCCATATGATTATAATAGGTTACTAAAGTTTCATAAAAGAATAAAAATTTAATTGAAGTAAATGTTTTTGAATTAAATGTGAATTATGTTTCTATTGGTAAAATTACTCCACTTTACTCAGATTCAAAAAAATTTTATTTGAATAATAAAAATTTATGTCAATCAGAAATAGTATATAATGATAGAGGAAATTACATGCATCATAATATTTTTTACCAAGGAAATATAATATGTACTGAAAAATTTGAACTTGTTAAAACACTATCACCAATAATGATTAATCATAATAATTATAAAGGACGTACTGATGATTATAATTACAAATATTCATCTTTATCTTCAGAATATCAACAAAAATTAGAAAATTTAAATAAAAGTTTACAAAAATGTAAAATAGATTATCAACAACAAACAAAAATGTTACTACAAGAATATCACCATAAATATCAAAATAAGATAGAAACAATTCAAAAATTAAATGAAGAAAATAATAAAGAATTAAATGAAGAAAATAATGAAGAAAATGAAACCAAACAAAAAATAAATGAATCTTTAAAAAAATGTCTACAACAATATAAAGAACAATATGATAAAGAATATAGTTATCAGTTACAAATATTAAATCAAAATTATTATCAAAATACATTTAATCTTACAAAAGAAATTAATGAAACACATGAAATATATCAAGATAAATTTGAAAAACTAGAACAGTCAAAACAACCAGCACAAGCGAATATATTATATTATCAGGGTCATTTTATATTGTGTAAAGATGTTTCTATATTTACAAAAACTTCAGATAATAAAAATTTTCCTTGTCTTCAATGTATGACAAGTTTTAGAACTTTAGAAGAAATGAATAGACATTTGGAGAATTGTCAACAAAACGAAGCAGTTCAAAATACTTTTCCTAAAGATGATTATTTAGAATATAATAAATGGTATTTTAAAAATAAAGTACCCTTTACTATTTATTGTGATTTTGAAGCTTATAATGTTAATATGACACAAAATCGAACGGAAAGTTCCAGGGCTTCACCCGATTCTGAAAATTATAATTCTGAAAAAAGTGCGCCTGAAAAAAGTGCGCCTGAAAGAAGTGCACCTGGAAAAAGTTCAACTGAACAAAGTAAAGAAAAATATTTATTTGAACAAAAACCATTATGTTGGGGAATGTACATTCATTCAAATTATCCTGAATTATTTAAATCAGAATATTTACAATACTATGGTGAAGACAGTTCAGAAATGTTTACAAAGAAAGTAGAAGAATTACAAAATTATTTTTCACAATTGCTTGAAACAAATAAACCAATGATACCATTAACGGATGAAGAAAGAAAAGAATTTTATGATGAAATAAATTGTTATTACTGTGGAAAAGGTTTTACAAATAAATATAAAACTGGCAGAGGTAGATATATTGATAAAGTAAAAGATCATGATCATCTAAATGGATTATATAGAGGTGCAGCACATAATTCTTGTAATCTTAATGCTAACAAATTTAAATATAACTTTGTTCCTTTATATTTCTACAATGGTTCTAAATATGATTTCCATCTAGTAATGAAAGATTTATTTTCATCTGAAAAATTACAACAACAAAAAATAAATGTACTATGTAAACAAGAAGAAGAATATTTTTCAATGCAATTAGGTTGTATTAGAATTTTAGATGCATTTAGATTTTTTACTCCTTATTCATTAGATGTTATGGGAAAAACTTTGAAATCTGAACAATGTAAAATATTAAATAAATATAATTTAAAACCTTTAAAAGGAATATTTCCGTATGAGTACATAACTGGAGATAAAACCTGTGGTTCACAGTCGAAGACTGATTTTAATTCTGTGAATAAAATTATGGAAGAAGAACAACTTCCTCCAATAAATAAATTTAAATCAACATTAAAACAATCACAATTATCTGACGAAGACTATGCAGAAGCTGAAAAGAATTGGAGAGAGTTAAATTGTAAAACAATGTATGATTATACAATGAAATATCTACAGATAGATGTATTAATACTAGCTGATCTTTTTGAAAACTTTCGTGATATGTGTTTAGAATATTACGGAATAGATCCATGTTATTGTTATTCTACACCAGGTTTAACATGGTTAGCAGGATTAAAACATACAAATGTTCAAGCCGATGGCTCTAGGACAAAGTCCGTTAAACTTAAACATTATAAAGAAAATACATATGATAAATTATTATTTTTTGAATCTGGAATTAGAGGTGGAGTTTCATCAGTTTTAGGTAATAGATATGTTAAATGTTATAATAAGAAAGTAAATCCACAAGAATATGGAATAATAAAACCTTTATCTCCAGAAGAAAAAGAAAAAATATTAGAAATTTTTCGAACGAAACGAGAAGGAGTAGAACGTGAAAAAGCAATTGATGAATTCATGAGAGAAAACTATTTATTATATTATGATTTTAATAGCTTATATTCTTCTTGCATGATACAAGAATTACCAACAGGTGAAATGACATGGTGTAATAATCTAGATTATCAAAGAACATATGATGGTGAAAATAATTTTGGTTATGTATATGAAGTTGATTTAGTATACCCTGATTATATAAAAGAAGCAACAAAATATTATCCTTTCTGTCCAGAAAACAAAATTCCCAATATAGAAGATTTTTCAGATTATCAAAAATCTATAATTCCGAAAAAATACAGACCAACAAAAAAACTTATGTTAACACAAAGCAATAAAGGAAAGTATGTTGTTGAAGGAAGAATGCTAGATTGGTATTTAGATCATGGAATGATTCTCACCAAAATACATCGAAAACTATTTTATCAAAAATCTAGGTGGTTAAAAAATTATATAAGGTTCAATATTGAAAAACGCAAAATAGCTAAAAGAAATAAAGATGATTTTGGAAACGTTTTCTTCAAATTAATGAATAATGCATTTTATGGTAAGACTTTAGAAAATGTGCGTAATAGACAAAATATTGAAATAGTTTATGATAGAGATAGATTTCAAAATTTAACAAGGAAACCTACATATAAAAGAACTACTAGATTCAGTGATGAACTTTGTGCTGTTCATCTAAGAAGAAGCATTGTAAAACATGATAAGTTTAATTTCATTGGTTTCACTATATTAGAATTAGCTAAACTATTTATGTATAGTTTTATATATGATTATTTAGCACCTGCTTATGGCAAAAACTATAAATTACACTTTACAGATACAGATTCTATTTTCTTAGAATTAACAGTACCATATGGTTCTTCACTTGATGAAGAAATTAATAAAATAAAAGATATCATTCATCCTTCTGATTTATGTAAAGTAAAAGATGAATTAGAAGGAAATGAAGATTTCATAACAGAAGCTATATTTTTAAAATCTAAATGTTACTGTTATGATACAACTAATAATATTAGGACATCGGAGATGTCTTCCAGGGCTTCGCCCGTTAAAACACATAAAACATTGAAAGGAATTTCAAAGGCATCAGTAGCTAATCAAATAACATTTCAAGATTATAAAAATGCATTATTTAATAATGAAATAAAAACAGCATATAATTATAGACTTAATTCAAAAAAACATAAAATGTATTTAAAAGAAGAACATAAATTAGCATTAGATCCATTTGATGATAAAAGAAAAATTTTACCTGATGGAATAACTACTTTACCTTTTTAATTTTCTAATTTCTATTTTCTAAATATAACAATATAACAATATAAAATATTATAAAATAATATAACATAAAATAATTTAATAATATAAAATTATCATATAAAAATGGATAAAGTTAGAGCTGATAATTTTAAAAGAATAAAACAATTAGAAGAGTTAATAAAACAAAGAAATATTATGAAAGAAAATCATCTTCAACATAGAATGACAAAAGCTGGTATTCAATCTGATATGTTTGATAAATTAAAAATAACTGAAGAAGTAAAAACTGATTATGAAAAAACTGTCGAACCATTTAAAACTCTTGAAAAGGAACTTAATGAAAAACGTGTTGATATAGCGGATCCTGTACTTAAAACACTATTAGATGACTATGGTTTATTAGAGGCAAACATAGATAAAAAATTACCAAAATCTATGTTATTCGAACATTCTACTTTCTTTTTAGATAAAAAATTATTTGCAAGATTTTATCTTGGTGGTAAAGAAATATTTCCACAACCTTTACGAGGATTAATTTTTACTCCAGATAAAAAACCTATTAGTTTAGATAGAAATTTTGTTGATCTTTTAAGAGGAGCAGATTTAAAAAATTATGCTGTAGAAGATCTAATAAAATATAAAACTATATTAGATAGAGTTGGCACAGTAAAAACTCTTAGACGTTATAAACAATTAGAAAATTTATTATCAACGGGAGTTAAAGTAGGGAAAGGTTTATCTGAAAAACAGAAAACAAAAAAACAGAAAACTGAAACAACTGTATTTTTACCAGATGATCCACAAGAATTACTAAATAGATTAAATATTTTAATATCGGCAATAAAAGAAGGACATAATTCTAGTTTCAATGAAATTCATGCTATATTGAAAAGACTGTTAGAAAAGAAGATTCTAAATGAAGAGGATTATAAAAGTGTAGCTGAAATATGTTGTTTCTAATTTTTTATAAAAAAATATTTCATAAAAAAATATTTATTTAATTTTTAGTTTAAAAATGTGTTCAGCAGATTTAGACAAAATTAATAATCATTTAGAAAATTTGACAGAGATTTTGGGTTCATCAAAATTTAGTACGACGTTAAAAATTATAACAACTACTTCATCACACACTTGTAATTTAGAACCCATTCTACATTTAGAACAAAATAAAAATTATCAAATTGCATTGACTAGTTTCTCCACATTTAACACTATTCAAAACGTTATCAAAGATGTGAATGATCAATTTAGATATTCTACTGATAAAGGTAAAACATGGAAAATACTAACTTTTCTTCCTGGTTCTTACGAAGTTGAAACAATATCAAATGAAATTAAGAGACATTTAGGTATACCATTTAAAGATAAGAAACAATTACATTTTGCAGTTGAACCGGCAGTTAATAAATTTTCTCTTACTTTAGACGAAAATCATCAAGTTGATTTTAATCATGATAGATCATTGTCAAAGCTACTAGGATTTAATAAACAAACCTATAGTCAAGGTTATCATTTAGGTGAGAAGATTCCAAAAATAACTGAAATAAATTCAATTGTTGTACATTGTGACATTATTGAAGGAGGTTATATAAATGGTAAATTATCAAATTTAATATTCAGTTTTCCAGCTTTTACTGTACCCATTGGTTATAGATTAAATGTAATTCCACAAACATTAATATATTTTCCTATTACAAGAAAAACTATTAACAACATTGGCATTAGAATCACTGATGAAAAAGGACAAGAAATAAATTTTGGAGGTGAAGAGATTATGATAGATCTTTTGGTTCGGGAGGTATAAACTCCCGTTCGGTAGGTATAAACTCCCGTTCGAGAGGTATAAACTCCCGTTCGAGAGGTATAAACTCCTACGCGAAGCTAGAAAAGTTTAATTTTCTTCTTCTTTAAAAAATAAAAATAAAATAAAAATAAATTTTTTTATTAAAAAATGAGTGAAGTGCTACCATTTAATAAAAAAAAACTTAAATTTAGTCATCATCCAAATTTATCTAATAAAGTTTTGTCAGTTATTTGCGGAAGATCAGGTTGTGGAAAAACGTATCTATTATTTAAAATTTTAACGACTCCAAATTTTTTGGATTATAACAATCTTATAATTTATACAACAACAGCAGAACAACCTGTCTATCAATTTTTAAAATATGGATTTGAAAATAATCTTAAAAAAACAGCAATTGCTTCATTATTCAAAGAATATGAAAATTCTGAATATGAAGAAGAAATAAGTTCGTGGTGTGAAGAAGCAGCAGAAAATAGTCAGTTAGTCGAAACCAATAAAAATAACCATATAAAGATACAATTAATAGATGATAGTGGTAATATGCAAGATCCTAGTAAACTAGATAAAACAATGAAACATTGTGTAATTTTTGATGATTGTGTTAATGATAGAAATCAGTCAGTTCAGAGAAATTATTTTACAAGAGGTAGACATAATAACTGTAGTGTATTTTATTTAACACAAAGTATGTATTCATTAGACGGAAGTGTTATTAGAAAGAATGCAAATATATTTATACTATTTGAAATAAATGCAAGAAACTTAAGTGATTTGCTAAGAGATTTATGTATAAGAGATAAAGATGAATTTAAACAATCGTGTAATAATGCTTGGGCAAAAGATTATGGATTCATTACAATTAATATTGATAAAAAAATTCATGATAGAGTTATCGAACAATTGTTCTCTGACTAGGCTTCGCCTCGAGGGGCTTCGCCCCGACTGAAAGTCGATCGAAGATTTGTTTACTGAGTAATAAAAAATATACAACATAGTGGTATAATATTTTTTTGTTATTATCAGCTTTAATTTTATCTATTTTTTTTAAAATATAATATTTGAATTTTGTGGTAACATTGGAATACAGAAAAACATTTTACTGAACAAATTATTTTTTTATTGCTTTGTTGTTTGTAATCTTTTCGTTTAAAGTTTTCTTGTTTAAAGTTTTCTCGTTTAAAGTTTTCTCGTATTAAGTTTTGTTTAATAAAGTTTTGTCTAATAAAGTTTTTAGCACTTCTAAAAAAATTTTGTCATTTTCTTCATTAGAAATTTTATCATCAATAAAAGTTTTACCATCACTAGAAATTTTACCATCCTTTTTATTTTTATCATTAACTTTTTCTGTCTGTGATTGAAATGATATTTGATTTACTTCATTAGCTATTTGATCAAATTTTTCAATCTCATCTAACGTAATAACATTATCATCACATACTCTTTGAAAGTAGTAATGTAGTTTATCATAGACTTCTTTAATATGTAAATGCTTAGTTTTTAATGATTTTCGTTTCTTAGTTATTAAAGATTTATCTAACATTGTAACAAGTGAAGTTGCAAAAACACCCGTACCTGTTAAAGCTGTAGCAACTACTGGAATTACTAAAACACCTGAAGATATAACAATTGTTAAAGCACCTAAACTTATTGTTAAGAATATGCCAATTCCTTGTGTTACATTCTTAACTTTACTCCATCTCTTTCTTAATTTTTTATAATGCTCTAATCTTAATAATAATTGGGATTCCTTATCTTTCATATAACGTACTCTATCTTTGTGTTTTTCAATATTTAATTCACTTATTTTTAATTGAGATAACGAAGGATATATTCTTGAGGTTTCTTCCACTTTTGTTTCATTCATTTCTGAAGTTCCTTCCATTTTTGTTTCATTCATTTCTGAAGTTCCTTCCACTTTTGTTTCTTCCATTTTTAAAGAAATATTATTAGTCACATGATATATTTTAAAAACCTGAAAAACGTCTAAACTCATGAATTTGAAATTCTCAACTTTTATGATTTTCGGTGTCCTGCAACGGTCATGATTTTCAAGGTAAAAATTGTAATTCACAAATTTGAGATTCTTAACTTTTCTGATTTTTCGGTGTCCTGGAACGGTCATGATTTTAAGGGTGAAAATTGCAATTCTCAAATTTGAGATTTTGAAAAATTTGAAAAACTGGGTATTTTTAAAAACGCCCAAATCGGAGCGAAGCTCCTCTGGCTTTAGCCGATTTATGAATTTAGGTCTTCATAACCTGAAAAAGGGTTCAAATTCATGAATTTATGTTGTTTTTAAAAATACCATTTTTTGAAAAAATGGTACTTTTTGAATGGACTAAATTCATGAATTCAGGTCTTAAAAACCTGAAAAAGGGACTAAATTCATGAATTTATGTCGTTTTTAAAGATACCAATTTTTTTTATTTTTATGGGTGTCCTGGAACGGTCTTTTGCCCATTACTGACAAGAACAAAGTTCCATACCACTTCGGTGGTGATATACAAAAAACATTAGAAAACTTTCCTGGATTTATTTGGAGTAAATATTCGAAAGAAAAACATCTTCCTGGTCATTCATATACCGGTCCAGGAACTCGATTAGATATAAGACTAGATGAGAATAATAATCCGAAACCAGGTGAAGAACCAATAAATAGAGTAGATGCCGCAGCTTACAGGCATGATTTAGCTTATCGAAATCATGATCTAAGTTCTCGACATGCAGCTGATAAGAAGATGATTCAAGAATTAGATAGTATTCAAAATCCAACATTTAGAGAAAAAATTGAAAGAATGTTTGTTAAGAAAGCTTTACAAGCTAAAATATTATTCGGCCAGGGTTTAAATGAAACTAATAACTCTGAGAGCAACGCTCGAACTTACGCGTCCGAAATCCACAAGGAATACAGAAGGCCTAAATATTTATTGAAAGTAAAAGTATTTAATAAAGATGATATTTGGAGTGCTGATCTTATTCATATGCCGAATGAAAGGGACTACAAATACGCATTGACCGTTATAGATTTATATACACGATATGCTTGGGTAAAGCCTTTAAAAAATAAAAGTGGTCTATCAGTTAAATATGCGTTTGAAGAAATCTTTAAAGAAAGTAATAGAAAGCCAAGGAAATTGTTTGTTGATAAAGGGTCGGAATTTTATAACAGAAACGTTCAGCCACTATTTGAAACTGTTTATTCAACTGAAAACGCAGGAAAAGCTGTAGTGATAGAAAGATTCAATCTGACGTTAAAAAATAAATTATTCAAGAAATTTACTGAGCAAAGAAATCAGAAATGGTTGAAGATATTACCAGGAATTGTAGAAGAGTACAATAATAAAGTTCATTCTGGTATTGAAGAAACTCCAAAGAATGCTTCTGTCGACCCTGATTTGATAAGAAAAAAAATATTCGAGAATAATAATTTGAATGAGAGTAATCCGAATTTGCAGAAACTTAAGCCGAAATTTAAAATTGGAGATAGAGTTAGAATATTTAAATATAAGAATAAATTTGAAAAAGGCTTCGTCGGATACTGGACGAAAGAGATATTTGAAATTTCTAAAATAAATCAAAGTTATCCGATTACTTACGAAATCAAAGATTTAGATGATGAAGATATCAGAGGCCGATTTTATCAAAATGAATTACAACGAAGTGATTTTTAATTATCATTATTATTATTATTGGAACTAACGTTTCGGGAATGAAATTCCCTTGTTAGGCGTAGCCATAGAACCTACGGTTCGTTCAATTCTAACATTATATCTAGAAATGGTACTCCTTTTTGTAATTTGTACAAAACGTATAAACATAATTGTCCACAATAGGTAGTGCCTGGTGTTTGAATTTGAAACGTATTGTATGTTCCCGTTCCAAGTAATTCTGTTACTTCATTTGTAGGGGGCAAACCGTATGAATCAAAATAATAGTTCTGCTGATGATTTTTAACGCCTGCTGACCAATGTACGCCTTTTTGGTCTGAAGTGTGAAGATTGGTTACGAAATTTACAGTTATTGATGGAACTTTGTTCCGAGAACTGAAGGTTCCTGTTGGCTTATTTTTTAGGAATTGTAATTCGTCTCTCATTAGAACATGAAAATTCTTTATTCCTAATTCATTTGCGATTTTCTTTAGGTCGAAATTTGTCGTAGTTTGCGTTCCATATAATTTTAAAAACTCATTTATGTTGTTCATTTTATAATAAAAAAATTTCTTAAGGGACCCCTAGAAGTTAGAAGGGAGGGGGTAGTAGAACTACGTTCATATGATATTGAAGGATATATTCTTGCGGCTTCTTCCACTTTTGTTTCTTCCACTTTTAAAGAAATATTATTAGTCACATGATATATTTTAAAAACCTGAAAGATGGATAAAATTCATGAATTTGAAATTCTCAACTTTTATGATTTTCGGTGTCCTTGAACGGTCATGATTTTGGGGGTGAAAATTGTAATTCTCAAATTTTGAGATTCTTAACTTTTATGATTTTTTCGGTGTCCTTGAATGGTCATGATTTTCAAAGTAAAATGTCACAATTACAAATTTGAGATTCTTAACTTTTCTGATTTTTTCGGTGTCCTGGAACGCCCGGTGAAAAATGGAATCTAGAATCTAACTAGAAATTCTAGCTGGAATCTAGATATAGAAATGTCCCGGCGCATTCTAGCTAGAAAAATAGTAGAACTTCAACTAGAATTTCAACCTAAAATCCACTTATAATCCAACTGATATATAGAATTTCTACCAAATATCCACTAAAAATCTAGATTTCTTACCGAAATTCTATTAAATTTCTACCAAATATCCACCCAATATCTAGATTTCCGACCTAAATTCTAAGATTCATGAGAAAAAATTTACGTGAAACATGATTTATTATGGTAATCTCTTTTTCACATCCTTTAGATATGACGTCACGGCATATTCAATGTCTTTCTCCGTAATACTGCTACCAGTTTTCTCCGCTTCCTGATTGTGTATCGCAGCTGAAAAGAAACGCGTTGAATTGTTGATGTCGGTCAATTACAATTTCAGCTATAGTGAAAAAAAATAAATAATGCTTTCTACTCTCTGACATTTCTATGTAGATTATACATTTGATTACGAAATAATATCAAACAATATCAATAAGAATGGAAACAATTTCATATATGTTCATTGAACATGCATAAAAGCTATCAGAAATTAAGGAACTTACAACTACATATCAGGAAGCGAATTATAATTTTTCTTGAAGTTGTTTAAACGTCTTCACGTTTTCATGTTTCTGTGAAAAACATTGTAGGCTTTTACTTTTTCAGATTAACCTATTGAAAATGGGTTGTCTTTAAAAAAAACTGACTTTAAACATCTAAAATGTATATCTTTTCGGTTTTAATAAGCCTGTATAAATCATAATGATGACAAAGTGCCGCCAGATCGCTCGGGCATGAATTAGAATGTAGGTTAATTTAGCTAATACGTAAATATTTATTTTTCTCTCTACCACTTACTTTTATAATAAGGCATACAACACCGAACATAATCACTTGATAAGCTTGATTCTTTCTATAACGACTTAGCATGTTAGAATTAAGTTTGTATGCAGTTATTTTACCGTAATGATTATGGCCTACAACTGATAAAATGAGAAATACATGTAGATTAGCACCACCAGCAATAACCTTTAACAAATGCCCGCAAACAAATGTCAATATCACTTTGCTACTTGTAATTTTTCTACTTATTTTATCAATTTGCTGTCTTTCTACTCTTAACATTACTCACAAAAGTGTGTGAACATTAATTTTTTAGAAATTTGCGATGATACATTATGCACAACACCATTCACGACCAAAACCGTGAGTCGCCCGACAGTCGGTGTCCGATTGGGCGGAAACAATTTCAATTTTTTGCAATGTACTCACTTTTAATCAGCGGCTCCAAAATTTCTTTAAACGGAGTCTTCGCTACCGTTTTATCCCCTCTTGCCCTGGGGTCGCATCGACCCGTGCGATTGAAGTTCGCCTGCATGTTTCTCGAGAGGAGTTGGTCAATATGCCTGCGAACCGTGTCTCCGACGTCTTTTCCTTTTATCCTTTCTAAGTAAAACACCTGGAAGAAAGATACATATCATTTACTATAAATTCTTAATGTTTAATCCAGAGTTATTTGAAGAATAGAATTAACGTTTCACGAAGAATGTCGATAAAAAAACTAGTTCTCTACAGTATGAAAAAGCATGTACATTTACGCTTCTCTACAGCTACAGTACAGTACATTTAATAAATACTTTTACCATCCTATTGAATAATAATTGATAACAGAGTACTTAGCAATTACTCAAATAAAAAGTAAAGCTTGTTTAAGGCATTCATATTGCCTTAATAAGACTAATTCTCGAAAAGGCTAATGCATCTAATAGTTATAAATGCCACCTGTTTTGATAGAGCCGCTGCGTCGAAGATACAGAACTAATGCATCGGAAATAGAAAGCAGTTGGTTTCATTATTCAGCATCGTAATAAAAAGAAACATACTAAAAAACTAATCAAATATTGGATCTTTACTAATAGCACAATGTACATGTAAATAATGATTATATTAAAAGCAATATAATCGAAAAACAACCACTTTTAATTTGTATCTTAATAAAATTCTAAATAAATATCCAATCTTTTCAGTAGGATCAAGTCACCATCTTCAGGGAATGACAAATAAACAAGAAATTTGAAAATACATGTACTCAATACATCAATATAATCAAGACTAGAAACATAGTTTCATAAAATTAATTAGGAATATACATGAAGAATCACAACATAAAACCTACTTAAGACACATAGACCACTATGGGAACATCGATAAGAAACTAGAAATCTGAAAGGAAAAATAAACTACCAGCATGAGAGAGCTGATTGTTCAGACACGAGGCTATTTCTTTGTAATTTATCTACTTGTCTTTTCCATGAGTTATTACGTGTTGAACGTCACGCCGCCAGATTTTTCAGGGAAGTGATTTTTCAACCATTACCTGTCACAGCAGAAGCACTTTGTAGAAGACTGTTCAATGTGATTGAGTCAAATCCCCACCATTCTTTGAGAGCCATTTTTTGTGAGAGATCCCCTACGTTAAGAAATCCCCTACGTTCATGCTTTTGTGGGCTTACTTGACAACACTTGTAATGTATTTTTATCGTTGTGGAGTATTGCTATCGTTTCCTGATTGAGTAGCCTTCTCAACACACCAACTGAATTGATGTGAATGCAAGTTGCAACATTAGACAATAATGAAATTACATTTGATAATATAATGGAATTTTTTTAAGTTTTCGGTTTGTGCAACGATTTATGAAACGGTCTGTTAACGGTATGTTCATTTTTTTGTGCAGTGATATATTAAACGGTCTGAGTGTGTTTGCTTTTTTTAATGTCTGTATTTGTATTGATTTAAATTCAACTATATTTTCTATGACTGGACGTTGGAGGGTGTTATGAAGTAATACCTTCATTAGAATAATAGGGTTGTTCATTAAAAAACGGACCACCCAAGTTTTCATGTTTAATCTCTTCTTACAATCCTTTTACGATGCTTATTGAAATCAGTTCAATAGTTCTCTTTCAAACTTCAACAAACTTCTTTCAAGTTGAACAAACACGGAATCTGCGTTCTGCGTCCATGTCTGCCATGTCTATGTGGCGTCAAAACAAAGACAATCCTTCGCCAATCCTAAACATGACACACTTCAAGAAACCTAACTTAACTATCCTTATCATTCATTCACCTTTCGACCTGTCATTAGCAATAATAACCTAAACCGAGAACGTTACGTAAAAGCCAGAAAGATCTGAAGGTCAGACTCCAACTTTAGTCATAACCAGGAAATTGAACTATTCTAGAAATGTAGATAAAAACAGTGTTGTGATAATGCAGAATTAAACGACAAATTAAGAAACGAAGGAAACAAATTCTTAGGAATAGAATGGAATCAAAAGAGAATTTTAAGAAAAAATTAAAGCTGTAAAATTGTAGTCCTTAAGAGGACTGATAAACGTTCACCACAGGTAGTAGGCCTAATTAACATCCTAGGCTAAGAAAGATTGGCAAACGAAGTCATCAGCAAAAGGATTAAGATAAGATTCACGCTTTCGGCCCATACCTTTTGGAGCGTTCAAATTCATCTTAGCTGGGCTCTACGCTCAGCGCAGTGTGCTGTGAGGCACAGCCTCTAGCCGACATTTAACTAAATGAAATTTACATCAAAAAGGCTTTAAATATGTGTGAAAAATAATATCAACACCAATTTATAAAAAACAAAAAAGAACTGAACAATTGACGAGCAGAAAAATAAGCCAAATTTATGCAGAAGATGGTGGTGCTTGTGTAAGGTTTTTTTCCGGGTTCAAGCGAAGTTCATTTTTTATCATAACTTCTATTGACTAACAAAGTGAAAGTTCTTGACGTTTTTTCCTCGAAGTCTATGAGATGCGAACATACAGACCGTTTCGTTAATCATTGCACAAACCGAAAACTTTTAAAAAAAGTCATTTATCTTATCATTTCATTATTGTCTAATATTACAACTTACATACGTACGTTGATTCAGTTGGTTTGCTAGACAGATATTGCTCAGTAGGGATGGGATAATACTCGTATTACTCCTAATCGATGAACCGATGCAATTTGCATTACAAAGAATTTGTTTTGATAAGTTCATCAGATCAAAGAACTTGTCGCCTTTCTGTAGCCTGTCAATCACGCACGGCATTGGTCTCACATTCGATGACACCACAGACGGACGCAAACAATAAAGTTTGGTCGCGAGGCAGGCTGAGGAAGAGAGCAGCGCTGTGTGTGACTGTGTGTGTGTCAGACGCACAATTTTTGAATCTCAATTTTCAATGACCTCAAAACAGACTGTAAGGAGCGGCCAATAATTATTTTTTAATTTTGTAAGAGAACCGATGGACCGATTTTGATGAAATTCATATATTCTTGGAGCTCATCAGATTTCCTTTCTTTTAAGACCTGGCACGAATATTCTAGAGTAAGTAGGGAAAAAGTTAGAATATTACACCGTAAATGACTGCTATTGAACTTTTCTCTTTTCAAGAACTGAACATGAGCGGTAATTTTAACTTGAATTAAAGTGTTCAAAATGTAAACAAAACTCGAAAAACTTTATATCATCTGAAAGCTTATCAAATGACTGTTTCAATGGCGGTTATCGCTACTTTCCATTTCGCATAGTTTATTCTGTAGTTGTCAGCGAATAGATTGACCTGCATTTCACATTTTTAATCCTACTGACCACAACTTACCAGACATAACATCAACGCTCTGCCAAATTTATCTACTGAAGATATCTTTTTAGGTGGTATGAAGATTTTGAAATTGAGTTTTGTCATTAATGAATAAAAACATGTTCGACGATTTTCAACAATAATTTTATTGTAAATTTATCGAAGCTGATACTTTTTGCATATCCATCCGATCGTAAAATACAAGTAACATGAGAAACGTTATCAATAGATCATGTTGTCTATGAATTTTCATAAAAAAATTCTGACGTCTTCATGGTGAAATCGCGTGTTAAAGAAAACCTTCGATTTTCTTCTGTGAGACCTACTGACCACAACTGACCACTGATGAAATTATAACACACGTCAAATTAAACTTTGGAACATAAGCTTTCAGATGACATAAAGTTTATCAAAATTGAACCACGACTTCAAAGTGAAAATTACGTTTGAAAATGTGTTGATTTTTTGTGCAATACTTTATGAAACGGTCTGTATACGAGCGTACCTGAGTATTTGACTGCAGAAAACTTTAATGCCTACATGTATTTTGTGAGGCATGATGTTTTCGTCAGTTAACTTTCCTTTCTTCTTCCCGTGACTTCTTTTACGTCTTGGGATGGAACTATTGTAATAATTATTATATTCAATTGAGAAACACATTTACCACCTGCAACCTTGTCGAAAAGGTAGGTATAAAGTGTTAAGCGTTTTAATGTAATAATTTGTTTAATTTGCTTACGAGATCTTGTTGTCATCGAAGAGTTCAACTGTGTCAATTATTTAATTGAATTATAAGGTCGAACTTTTACAATTTAAGTCTCTTTCTGCTGCAAAGAAAAATTACAACCCGTGCTGTTGGAAAGGAAAATTAGGGATGTGCCTAACGCAAAGTGTGGCAGCATTTGCATTTTGATGAATTACATGTTGTGGTTTTATTTACGTTAGTAATTGCGTTTTAATTCGTCTTGTAAGTTATATATGGGTTGATAAATAAACACTATGTAATTATATGCAAAAATACATGTCAGCGTAAATTAACGGAACGATTAAGGACAGAATCAAAGGTAAATTTTAAGAAAAAAATTAAAGCTGTAAAATTGTCTACAAGTTGAGTAATTTTCTACGTTTTGTGTATTTTGTTACAGTCTCGTGAATCTTGGATTCACAGTATTTGCTGAAGAACGTGTATAATATACAATAATAGTACATAATATACATGTACATTGTATAACTACATACCTATGAGCCTAGCTCTTATTGAGATTGCACTTGTTAACATTTAGCAATTTGTTTTGATTTCAGCTGTATAGAGCGATTTTCCTTTAATGTGGCCTCATAATTTTAACATTTTTAGCAACTTGCATCGTTTGCTGTAACCATTTCGTCTCGAATTAAATTCAGCAATATAGACCTACTCTCCCTGAAGCGGATGACGAGCAACGGTCTGATATACTCTCCCAGGAGCTATAGAGTATTTGTATACTTTCATTATTAAAAATTGTACGTGTACTCATACTACCGGTATTCTCAGCATTTATTGCACGTACATGCAGTCTCGCCTTTACAAACTAAACATATATGCTACCAAAATAGTGTTGCAAAAAAGTGTTTGCATTTATCTTGCGTATTTAGTGGTGGAACGCAAAACGATACGAGTATCATTACAGAAACTGTTCAGTGAATCATTTTCGATAAAACCAACACTACTTGAAAAGAAACATCAATTTATGTGGAATAAGCCTCGCAGAATTCGATTGCGCTTTATAACTTATGTTATCAAGTATATTTTTGTACCGGTACTTATCAATGATAAATGCAAGCCTTATTAAACTACACGATTGTAGTAGATTCACCTAATTATCTCACCGTTTCGCGACATACGCAGAGTACTTACCTTACACCAGGGGAGTAGAAAACAAATGGCGTGTGTTGAGCGGGAAGTGATTCGATTCTCGGTGTCAGCCAATAGTGTGCGTTGACAACCGTGAGAAGGCAGTAGTTATCACGTGGTTCGCCAACCGTAACCTCAGTCAGTTGGTCACTTGTAAGTATTTTTTTCTTCTGAAATCCATTACACATAGTGTATAAGTTTTTGGTCATAACCTCATGCACATGTGCAGATGACAAAAATTACTGTGCAGTTAACACAAGCTTATGGAATGAA
Organism: Prostheceraeus crozeri; assembly: GCA_907163375.1. Lineage (NCBI taxonomy): Eukaryota > Metazoa > Platyhelminthes > Polycladida > Euryleptidae > Prostheceraeus > Prostheceraeus crozeri. The sequence continues at coordinate 47,570 of CAJQUW010007382.1, read as the reverse complement.
GAGCAAGTGAAAGAGATTCAAGTGCCGGTAGAGGTATCAAAGCATTCCTTCCTTCAAATGCTGAGACATTGCTTGAATCTTATAGGGCATGCACATCGAATTGATTTTGACAGAAAAAGTTTATGAATATATTTGTTTTTCAGTGTTATATCAAAATGGTCTAGAGATTTACTAATGGCATGAAAACATAAACATTAACGTAGTAGTCTACCTCGCGTTTGATGTCTCAATCATGCGTCGACAAGAAAGGGAGCAGTACCAAACAAAGATTTTGGCACCAAACCAACGTCAAGAAAAATCTTTAGCTGGAATCCACTTGTGTCTTACATTCCTACAAGTAGGCCTAAATTCTCAGTTTATACAGTGTGTGAGATGAAAATGACCCAATGCTTCTGTAATTCAACGTTGAATTAGAATAATCATGTCATGAGTCTTTGGTGCAGAATCATCGGTGCGGCACGTGCGTTAAAGAACGGAATCTCAATTGAACTCAAGAAAGATGAATATTAACAATGATACACGTTTATTGATAAAATGAAGGGTGGAAGAAAAATATTTACGTTGGTCTACATTCTTCAATAAGTGTAGACTAAAATTAAATGATTCAAAAGTTGGATCGCTGTATACAAACATCAATTATTAGCCTATTCATTTAATAAAAGCCTTTCGGTAGACCGGTAGCCTGAAGACTGATTTTGTTAATGTTAAACTAATTTCAGTTTCGTGACGGATCCAGGATTAACGGCAATTTTTGACGTGGATCCTCTTAGTGATGAACGTCCGATTGAGCAGGAGTTTCCGCGTGGAGTCCCTTTCTGAGTGTCCATGGTTTTCGGTAATTGACTGTCTGAGATTCCAATTGGTGAATAGTTTAACTGCTCAACATCAAATTATACTTGTAGCTGTTGAAAGATAAGAAATAGTAAAAAATATTAGAAATACATGTATTGGCGAAAAATGATAGAAGTTCGAGTTAGAAATCATCTAGAAATTTGATAGATAATTAGCCGACTCCAAAAATCTTGAAATTACTAGAACTGTGAAGGAATTTTTAAAAATTTGCTTATAACATGTCGAGGAGGCAATACTGCACAATTCTAATGATTTTATAGAGTCGTAAAATCTATCAAATTTCTAGATGATTTCTATTTAGTCTAGCTAGAACTTCTAGTAATTTTCGCCAATATTTCTATCATTTTTACTATAAATTTTTATTCTGTAAAATTGAAGTATTAAGTCATTTATACATGCATCATCAAAATTATAAACAACCTGATAACATTTAAGGTATATTTTCAACATCTAGTATAATTCCACCTTACCACCTAAAATCTATGATTTTTCTAGCTAGATTCTAGAGTTCATTTTTCACCGGGCGGTCATGATTTTGGGGGTGAAAATTGTAATTCTCAAATTTGAGATTTTGAAAAATTTGAAAATTGGGTATTTTTTAAAAACGCCCAAATTTATGAATTTAGGTCTTCATAACCTGAAAAAGGGTTCAAATTCATGAATTTATGTCGTTTTTAAAAATGCCATTTTTTGAAAAAATGGTACTTTTTGAATGGACTAAATTCATGTATTTAAGTCTTAATAACCTGAAAAAGGGTTCAAATTCATGAATTTATGTCGTTTTTAAAGATACTATTTTTTGAATTTTATGGTGTCCTGGAACGGTCTTTTGCCCATTACTGTCCTCTAGCTCCAACGTCGCTGGTTCAAACTTACCCACGACTGATGAGGCCCAACAGGCTGAAACATGTCTCGTGGTGGTTACATCTGTTGAGATTTGATAAATTTTCAAAAATCATCAAATTTCGTCGAAGTTAGTCGCATTGGGTTTAGAATAGACCTGATCTGTCACTGAGTGACACTACAACATGACTGAGAAGTCTTACTTGAACCCTGGGATGAAGGATTGGTCCCTTGGATACTCAGTTAGAATACAAGGTACAGCTGTGATCATGAACTTCGTGTGATTGTTGTCTACAGACAAATGACGAGCAGTTGTCTAATTCTGAGGCTGTAAATGTTCTACAAGTCAGGTAATGGGTGTTTTACACACTCAACGCTATGCCACGTTAGTGAGAACAAGTAGGAGCAAGAGAAGATCGCTGACGATGCAACACTTCCGGGTGTCAACAACAGAAAGATGAGGGGGGGAAGAATAGAAGTACCAAACTTTATCATGGTTAGGAAACATTCATCTAGAATATTTACGAATTTCGGCTTTCTATTGTTATTTTCGTATTGTGACGTCATGATCAGCAAACAGTTGCTATTGTTAAGATCAAGAAATCAAAGCGATTGATGTGAAACCATTGAGTATTCTTGATAGCAATATCTGGAGTTTATTATGACAATGCTATTCCTTGAAACACCTTCGCTTGAGAGCTCTATGATAGCGCTACGATAGCGTTTTTCTGACGACGCTGTCTGAACAATTCAATCCTGGCCACATCGACAGACAGTTGGTTATACAGTAGGTTCTCGACAGACAACCTAAATCGTTGGTTATAGATATCTGTGTTTATAAGACGATTTCTATACCATTCATTGCGGAACAATGTGCAGATTCCTATCATAGTGTAGGCAATTGCATAGAATTATATGTCTCTTTCATTATATTTACTTGACCACTGAAGAATTGTAACTTCCGATTTTCATTCAAAAAGAATAAAACGCTTATCATCATATATTGAAGTTTGAGGTTTCAAGTCGGTATTGTAAGTCATGAACTCGTACAGGAATAATTTTCAAAAATTTAGGTTTTTAAAAATTGATCGGATATTTTTTGAAGAACCTTTTAATACTGACAATTTCAAAAAATAAAACTTAATTGAAATCAAAAGTCAAAACCGAAATTTGATAGAAAGGAAGTGTCATGACATGTAGCTACTGCACTTATGGCCAGTGAGTGCAGCGTACAGCCTCACTGTAACCGTATTGGTCCGTGAGTTGGCGCGCACGCCAACTTCCCAGGATCCTAGGAGTCTCTCCTGAGACAGACTGGCAGAATACATTTTGCTACACTACCAGCAGCACGCACGTTTTGTTCTTGATGTAAAACATAACATGGTGTCAGAGTTTTCGTAACCTCACCGCCTCATTCTCTCCACGTTCGTCATGGCCTCATCGTCGTCGCTCCCTCCGCCGACCATTGACTGGTCATCATCCGACCTTGACACTGCTATGCGAAAGTTCCTCCGCGCCTGTAATCTGCACTTCTATGGTCCTCTGCTTAAAGTGCCAGAAGCCGTCAAAGTCAATTACCTCCTCCTCTGGTCTGGATCGACAGGACAAGACATCGCCGATACTTTCGATATTCCTGCATGCGATAAGGTCAAACTCGAACCTTACATAACTCGCTTCTCATCCTATGCCAAGCCACGAAGCAACTTCCGTGTGTCAAGATTTCGACTACTCGGGTCTCGACAGCAGTCTGGCGAATCTGTTGACTCCTACGTCAAACGACTACGCGAACTTATCGCTCAATGTGATTACGACGCTGATGAGCGAGCAACCATACTGGTCGACATTTTTATTTTCGGCCTACACCTTAAATCCGTGCAGTCCACACTTCTCAAGGAAGGGAGAAAGCTCACCATCGAAGATGCTCTACATGTCGCGCGAACAGAAGAAGCTACACGACAGCAGGTAGAGATTATTCGTGGTGCCGATCCTCGAGATCAGTATGAAGAGCGCGTCGATCGCGTCAAGACTGTTAGTAAGCCTCACAACAACTTTGTGAAACCTACAGTTACCAATACAGCTCAGAAATGTGGCAACTGTGGTCGGCAACATGAGCGTGGAAATTGTCCTGCCTTCGGCCAAACCTGTACTGGCTGTGGTAGGCTGGGACATTGGCAACGATGCTGCCGCTCATCGCGACGTCAGAAGACTCCGACTACGTCTACAATAAGCGAAGTTCAGGAGAATAGCAGTGAAATCTACTTTGACACGCTTCATATACACAGCACCTCATTAAATGACGTAAGGCAAGTGTTTTTCGACCTCGAATTTCAGTCTGGAAATGTGACAATGACTCTAGCTTGCAAGCTCGACACCGGAGCAGAAGGCAATGTCATTCCGAAGCGATTCTTCGAACCATTCAACTCATCTGCTGAGTTAATGCCTTCTCAGACTCGCATCGTCGCATACGGAGGTACGCCTGTCCGCCATCTTGGGGTATGTTCATTCAACCTCCGTCACGCCGACAAGCATTCCATTGCATCTTTCTTCGTGGCTGACACAGCTGGTGAGATACTACTTGGTTTACCCACCTGTCGCAAACTTGGACTTATCTCTTTCCACCTCGATGTCGAACTGAGACCGTCACAGATTTCGCGCATCGCATTGGACGATTCTCCAGGCCCTGGAGATGCAGAAGCTCGCCGCCAGATTCTTGCCGAGTACAACGATGTCTTCAAAGGAATAGGGTGCTTCAAAGAGACAATAAGAATTGTGGTGGACCCCTCAATTCCTCCTGTGATTCATCCTCCGCGTCGGATACCGATATCACTAAAGGAAGAGTTCAAGCGCGAACTAGACTCCTTGACCGAACAAGGTATCTTGTCCCCAGTGACTCATCCAACCGACTGGGTCAACTCATGTGTCTGTGTCTCCAAACGGAACGGCACTCTACGCCTTTGTCTTGATCCACGAGACCTCAACCGCGCAATCAAACGACCCTACTACGTCACTCCAAAACTCGAAGACGTCCTCGATCGACTACATGGTGCTAAGTGGTTCAGTATTCTGGATGCACGATCTGGATACTGGAATCTGAAGCTGGACGAGGCTAGTGCCGATCTGACGACCTTCAATACTTCATTCGGCCGCTACCGTTTCAACCGCCTTCTATGGGAATTTCGTGTGCTCAAGATGAGTTCCAACGTGTGATCGACCAGACTTTCGGCGACATCCCGAACGTGTTTGGAATCGCTGATGACCTCGTCATCGTCGGATTTGAGGAAGATGGCCGGGACCATGATGCTGCCCTCCGATCCGTCCTCAACCGAGCCCGCAACAAAGGCCCACGATTCAATGAAGAGAAGCTGATCGTCCGCGCCAGGGAAATTCCTTTCTTCGGTCACTTGATTGGTGCCAACGGTATTCGTCCTGACCCCAGCAAGGTCAACGCCATTAAGAGCATGGACCCGCCAAATGACTTGAAAGAGCTACAATCCTTCCTCGGCATGGTCAACTACCTCAACCGCTTCTCCCCTCGTCTCGCAACACTGACAGCACCACTGCGTGAGATGTTAAAACGCGACAACGAATTTGCCTGGGGTCCCGAGTTTCAACAGGCGTTTGAAAGTACGAAGGAAGATATATCCAAGACCACAGCACTACGATACTATGACCCTCAAAAGCAGCTGATACTTCAAGTCGACGCATCGGGAGTTGGCCTTGGTGCTGCTCTTCTCCAGGACAATGGCCCTATTGCCTACGCGAGCAAGGCATTGACGCAGACTGAAATGCGATACTCCAATATCGAAAGAGAAATGCTGGGAATCGTATTCGGACTCGAACGGTTTCACCATTATGTGTACGGACGCCATGTAATTGTACACAGTGATCATAAACCGCTGGAAGCGATCACTAAGAAGAATCTAGCTAACGCACCGCCCAGGTTGACACGAATGCTGTTGCGTGCTCAGCAGTACAATTTTCAAGTGACCTACCGTCGCGGAATGGACGTGCCCATTGCTGACGCACTCTCAAGAATGTCCCCAAGCAAAAGTAATAACGTCTCCGAGATCGACATTGCCGTACACCACCTTGACTGCCACCTGCATGCGTCTCCTACATGCCTGACAGACATTCGACGCGAAACAGCTCGAGATGCAGAACTTAGCGCCGTTGCTGATGCCGTGAGCACCGGATGGCCAGCTCAACGCTCTGACTGCCCCTCCACATTAGCCCCTTATTGGAATTACCGAGATGAAATGGGTCTGCAAGACGGCCTAATCGTAAAAGGTCATCGCATCGTGATTCCGAAAGCCGTAAGACGTCGCATTCTCACACAACTGCACGCAGCTCATCAAGGAATAGAAAAGATGAAACTTCTCGCCCGCTCATCCGTATTCTGGGTTGGAATAAGCAATGACATTGAAACAATGGCTGCAGGCTGTGAAAGCTGCCAGAGACACCAGCCAGCACAACAACGCGAGCCTCTTATGCCTCATGACGTTGCCCCCTGTGCGTGGCACACTATCGCTGCGGACTTATTTCATTGGGAAAACAAAACATTTTTACTAATCGGTGATACGTATTCTCGCTTTCCCATCATTCGGAAGCTTCCTACACTGTCCTCAGGGGTCGTCAATACCTTACTCAAAGCCATATTCGACGAGCATGGCTTGCCTTCGAAACTCATAACGGACAACGGCCCACAGTTTGCCTCAGCAGAATTTCAGACATTTTCTCATTCCTACGGTTTTCAACACGTGACATCATCTCCACATTACCCAAGGTCAAACGGCTTCATTGAGCGCCTTGTGTGCACAGTTAAGCAAATCTTCACAAAATGCCGCGAAACAGGTAACGATCCTCATCTGGCCATGCTGCTTTATCGCGCCACCCCTCTCGCGAACAATCTCGCATCACCTGCTGAGCTTCTCAATGGACGCCGATATCGCACTACATTGCCTTCCCGCCCCGCACCTGGAGATTCGCAAGTCCGCGACGCCCTAATTGGAATCAAGGAAAGGAACAGCCTTGTACATGACAGACACTCAAGGGAATTGCCGCCGTTAACAAACGATCAATCTGTCTACGTTCGTGATAACAGCTCTAATACGTGGAAGCCCGGCACAGTTCTCAACACCGCTTCGCAGCCTCGTTCATACATCATCAAGACTGATAATGGTATTATCAGAAGGAACCGCTGCCACTTACGCCCGTCAGTGAAATCTGACAGATCTGCCCCGCAGCTATCCAGTGAAAGTGATCCCTCGACGGACTGCAGTGATAATTCTCCTTTTCTCGATGACCCTAGTGTTCGTCGGTCAGCACGTGTCCGGTTTCCTCCAGACAGACTACAGTATCGGTGACCTCATATGTTAACTTTACGATTCTATCCCTTCTGTTTGATGTGTTTGAATGCTTTTAAGAAGGGAGATGTCATGACATGTAGCTACTGCACTTATGGCCAGTGAGTGCAGCGTACAGCCTCACTGTAACCGTATTGGTCCGTGAGTTGGCGCGCACGCCAACTTCCCAGGATCCTAGGAGTCTCTCCTGAGACAGACTGGCAGAATACATTTTGCTACACTACCAGCAGCACGCACGTTTTGTTCTTGATGTAAAACATAACAGGAAGTGACTCAAGGCACAGAAATTTGCCACAAGTTGTTGACAATGCTATCAGAAATTCTTACTAGTGAAGAAATTCAAGTTGTTGCTGAGAATATTTCCATGATACGTCTTTCGCAATGTTGAGACTGCAGAGTAAGTTGAATATAAAGAGAAAAACAAGTGATTAAATATTTGCGCTTCGTCTAACTAGTATAGACAACGATTTCCTTAAGGGATTTGCATCAAATAATTGCGCCATCATTTTTCATATCGACTCAAGTCCTTTTCGCAAACATAAATAGAATCTTCCCAAAATAACTCTTCGATTGAGGAAAGGTGTACCGTAGCATCGTAGACTCATCTTGAGTTTCCATGTTAATAAGTGCTTCGAAGCAGAAAATAATGATGATACAGTCGAACCTGTCTTATTGCAAAACCTATTTTATTTCAATGAATTTTCGCGGTCCCTTCAAAAACTTTTATATTGCCAAAACACTCAATCTGCGATAAGCGTTGAGATAAAATAACAATAGAATCTTGTCAGATAATGTAGGAAATGAAATCCGTAAATTATGTAGGCCTTCTTTGCACATAGGCTATTTTTCCGAAGCCTAATTATAAGCAGTCTCCTCATAAACGTGTAGATCTTATACTTCCTCCTAATAACTTTGTATAATGCTACATGTTTCGGGGAAGTTATTAACATCGGTAGTCGATTACATGTAATTACTGTACTTAGGTAATTCGTTACAGCTCGATATCAAGCTGCTTGAGATAGGTATTCTAATCAACACGCATATTGAAAGTATCCTGAAAGTGCCTGAGTTTTTCTACATGTTGGCCTACTTGTAGACCTTAAAACTTGATAACCTTATTAATGACATCATTGCAAAGATAATGATTTCACATAGGATAAATAAGACCAAGGGTATACCGCACTGTTACTGTGCATAGTGTACCGGCAATGCTTTGTACATGTAGACCTAAATGGTGGGTATACATGAGTTCTATGCAAAGTTATATCAATTAACAGCACATGTATGTGCTGCTAGTAGTATAGACCTACTACAATCTACTTTTGAACTTGAGGCAGCTGCCATACGTGACTTAGCAGTCGCAGATTTTTACAGCCGAAGATTACTGATTTCTTTTCTAAGTAATTGTTCATGAAAGTTTTTCTTGATATAACGCATGTAAATATAAATTTTTATGCCGGTCCCTTGAATTGGCAATAAGACAGGTTCGATTGCAATAATAATTCCTTCATAATGTCGCTATCTAGGCAAGTGTGAGGCTTGTATTCTTGCAAAGGCACTCGTCCACTTTAAGGATGCACACGTTAGAAGTGTAAAGTCAATTGTATAAACTGGAATTAATTGCTCACATAGTTGTTATTTTCTCATCTTCTTGAGGCTGTTTCATGCATTTCTGATGTAATCTCTGTCTCTTGATGATTCGAGAATGGTATATTCTTATACTTCAAATGACAGCCAAAATCTACGGTCCGATGGCTGTGTCATTTGAAATATGAGAAAATCATTCTTGTGAGATATCCCTGCTCCAATTAGATATCATTTGACTTATCATTGTTATCGTCATTTCCCTGTTGTGATCTATGTAAAAAGGTTCAATGATATCTGAAAATGCATTTAATATAACTCATAAAGTATCCAAACAATGAGAAAAAGTGTCCAGACAATATTAAAATCAAAAATTCACTGTACAGTTATTGAATATTTGGATCGTATTTCCTGCGGATTGCGCCACCATGTTCATCATCTGGTTTATTTGTTCCGTGTTTACTGTTCTCGTAATTGTTTCTTCGGGTTCATGTTCATGCTTTTTCTGGTTATTTGGTTCATTATTTGACAAAACACTTGCTATGCGGCGCTTGCGGCTGTCTGACGGCCGGTCATATCCATCGATACTTGCTGCATCCTTATGTCCAGTTAGCAACGCTATTTCCTGATTTGTGAGACCCTTTTCTTTTCCTTTGGTAATGGTCGTGCATCTTATACAATGGTTGGTGTACATTTTTGACAATTCCAATTTCTTTGATAAAGTTTTCATAAAATCGCCCAACCAATGCTCCCCTCGAACTTGGCTTCGGCTGAAAATCAGTTTGTTATTTTTGTTGCTCAATGGTCGGGGGAAAAGATTGTCTGAATTTAGAGTTCCTTGGCTCAGTAGCTTCAAGTAAATTTCAATGGCTTCGATAGCTCGAGTATCATATATTCTGCCAATTCGTTTGGATGAATATTCTTTCAATTTCAAACTGGGTCTTGTGTTTTTCCTTATGTTGTTGCTGTCTTTTGATGATACTTCTACAAATTTTTGTCCTTCAGAATCGGTACAAATAGAAACATCACTTCGGCGAAGTCGCCTAAATTCTTCTCTTCCTCTTGCACCAAGGAAATAGAGAATAGAAAAAATGACTTCGTTTTGAAGGGAATCGGCTGTTTTTCGTGTAAATTACTTGTTAATTTTTGTTAAATCATTCTCTTCAATTGAAACATATTTAGTTGGTCTTCCTCCATTTGATAACCATAAGGCTGACATCGTTGTTAGCATTCGATTTGCCTGACTGAACTCTTCTCCGCTTATTATGTTAACATTTCGATTCAGTGCTATAGTGAGGTAACGATGAATGCCAGCTCGTATACATCGTAAACTTTGTGGACTATAATATTCGTTCTTTTTAGTCTTTAGCTCTTTATAAAACCATCTCAACAGGCCATTCAGTCTTTCTTCAGAAATGGTCTTTTAATCAACTTCGATCTGTTTTTCTATTAAAAAGTCCATATATCTTTTGGAATGTTCTCACTCTCTTGCTTCGATGATGATGCAGATTTCATTCTGATTTCTAACGCATCCATTTCCGCGATCGTATCCTCTGGAATTTGACACTGTTGCTCATTTCTTTCTACTGGTTCGTTCAATATTTCCTTTATTTCATTCAATTCTAGATTTGTAATCATGCTATTGGGAAGTAGACTGAAATCAATTATAGGCATGTTATCCCAGTCGACGTCCATCGTATTGCCGGATATCGTTAATGTTGATAAATGATTACTTCTTATTTCTGTGCTTATCTCAATAACATAGATACTGGATTTGAATTTCATTGTCTGGATACTTTCATCTTGATTATTCTGAACATAGAAATATCGATAACAATGCTATGTTGGACTCTAAATTCATCCAGCAATGTCGCCCGCTATCGCGGTATATGTACCCCCTAAATCGATATAGGAGATTTCAGTGATGATATTGTACCCTAGCAACGGTTGCTAGGGGAACAACTTCCATAGCAACGAGAAAAGCTACCGTAGATACGAAGATCTAACTAAGTCCTATACCCCCACTAAAACGATATCGGAGAATTCAATGATGACATTTTGGCCTAGCAACGTTTGGAAAGGGACCAACTTTCCATTGCAACGGTTGCTGCGGCCAGCTTTTCCATAGCAACGCGAAAACTACCGTAGATGGGAAGATCTAACCAAGTCCTGCACCACTAAATCGATATCGGAGAGCTCAGTGATGATGTTATGGCATAGCAACGGTTGCTAGGGGTCAACTTTCCATGACAACGGTTGTTAGGACCAACTTTTCCATAGCAACGCGAAATCTGCCGTTGACGCGAAGATCTAGCCGAGTCCTGCCTCACTACATTGACGCCATCAAATCGATATCGAACCTTTCAGAATATTGCTTGTTTGTACATCATTAGAGGAAAAAGTGTGCGAGTTTCAATGAGAATTGAATTGAAAAAAATATGTATAAGTGCATGAAACAATAATAACAATTCTTGAGACAGTAATCACAATATTGCACACTATGCGGCCCAAAATTGATCGCTACGATTAATTTTTATGAACATTTGGTGTTCTGCCATTGACAAAGGGTCTGGAACCGAAACGTCTGGCTATATTTTTATTCTTTATTCATTTTACTTCGCATTAAACCCATCGGGAGAGAATTGAATCTGTAAGACATCACGTAGTCGCCTGCCATGCACACGAACAAAGTGGCTATTGATAATTGACGAACTCCGAGAAATCAGAGGATCAGTGTCTCAAGCTCTAGATCAACTAGTGATGAAAATGTTCCGGAAAAGTTTGGAAAATTTTGATTTTTTTGAAGGCCCTATAATTTGTGCGCTTCCGCAGCCGATGAGGCAGCTAGACACCAATAGACTGGTCTAAAACTCTTCATTTCATAATTATTTCAATAAAACGATCTTAAAAATGGAAAAGTTCGAATTTTAAAAAATGAATTTAGAAAAATTTGTGCGTTTACTGCCACAGCCGATGCTGCTATACGTACCAATAGAAATGGTCTAAAACTCTTGATTAAATCATTATTTCGATTAAAACGATCGTTGCAATACAAGTCCCGCGTCCACGGATTTTTGAGCATTCCTTTACCACCAGTGGCTTGTGATAATTTGCTAACATTTTAATTATCAAATAGACACCTTTTGGGATAATATGAATATTGCTTTACAAGAGAGGTATATTTTCATGCAATGAGAAAATTCTGGAGCAAGAATAATGCACTTTATTTTGGAGTTTGCTTATAGCTTGAAAGCTAAAAGCCTTATTGTGCAGAGTTGATTATAGTCATGCAAATTTTCCATCTGTTGATGATCATCTCAAGTATAATACCACAGTCCAGGCAGCATTATGCATGAACGAGCATATTGGAAGATATATATAAGCTTATATATATTGGGGTAAGCATATATATAAGACACATATCTATATAGACTGTAAACTCGTGAGAGGCCTATTTGGAAACTAAAGATATCTGTGATGAGTATCCATGATAGCCTCTAACTTCTGGCGTAATTGTCTGATATCTCCGTTGAGGACAAACTACACATCTTGCATTTCCACATTTAAATAGCTCCAAATTGATTTCAGATCTGCCCAAATGAATTTCAGACATTTCCAGATGAATTGGAGATTCTGCAGTTGAATTTAGGATCTTTTCAAAGTTGAGTTTCTGACAGATATATGAAATTCAATCAGAGAGATCTGAAAGCCATCTAATGTCTGAAATTCATTTGGAAAGATCTGAAATAGATATGGAAAATGTGCAGTTGGTTCCAAATGTTGACATGCTGGGATAGAGAAGTTTTCGGTCTTTGAATATTACAGTCTTTTTAAACGACTATAGTAAGTCTGCAAAACAATAATTTAATAAGGCATAACGTCAATTATCGGGAAAAAAATTCAAAAAAAATCCGGAAAATTTTTCATTTCCATCAATAAGATCAACATCAACAAAGAACATCGGGACACTCCAGTGTCGACGATTGTGAACAGCTCAATGACAGAGAAGGTGGTCGACTTCCATTAGTAGCTGCAATCCCTTCACTCAAAATTCTGAATTCCTCACTACAATTTTGGCCCTTAAAGTCGCTCCAACCCACGTGGCGGCAACCTTACTGACAGTCAATGAAAATGGCAAAGTTGCTCTCCAAAAGTTTGCAGAATCAGGCTCTCGTAGTCCATGGGATGTTTTTCGGCGTCAACAATTGAAATCATTCAAGAACCTTTCAAGGAAAATGTCCATGGCAAGAAAGTGACTATTACCACTTCCGCAGACTTCATGAGTCGCCTCCTATTGGCAGCACAAACTGATGCTAATCTGGACTTATAGACTATCAGCCTCTTAGCTCTTTTCGACGAACAAGGCGCTGTCCGAACGACGACAAAAAGTGCTCTTCTCAAGGTCTTCCAGGGATTTGTCAGTGCTCAGTCAAAGCAAGCGCCACTGTCTTCAACGCCACATCGACGAGTTCTTGTCTTGGACGGAATGGCCGAACTCCAGCAGCTTCCAGTTGGTAGAGCAAATAATTTCCGAGAATTGTCAGCGTTATTTCTGGAATACATCTCTAAGAAGTCTGCAGGAAATGACGAGGTACATCTGGTATTTGACAGGCATGACATCGGACAATCACTGAAAAATCGAACAAGGAAGTCGAGATCCAAGGGACATTCACCCAGAAACGAAAATTCCCGCTGGAACTTCGATGAGCAGAATCCTATCAACTAACTCAAACAAGACTGCCTTTACATCAATCATTACATCGATGACAACATCAATCCAGTGGACTACTGAATGTGTCTTCTCTTGGCAGGAAAAGCAGAAAAAGATCACTTATTCTCAGGGAATAGACGGCTCTGCCTTCGTTTGCTGCCAAGAAGAAGCGGAAACGAAAATCGTTCTTCATTTTTCCGGGTTGCCGAAGGACGTGGATGTCACTGTTGTCTCGCCTGACATCGATGTCTTAGTTCTACTTTTTCGCTACTTTAACAGCATTCCCAACAGAACAAAGCTTCGTGTCCGGAAGAACAGATATTCAATTGCAGCCATTCGGGAAAGTGTCGGACAACGATCGGACGTTATAACCAGCTTCCATGCCCTCACCAGATGCGACACGGTGGGGTCTTTCTACAAGAAGGGAAAGAGTATTCATGAAGTCATGAGTCATGAAGCAAACCTTGTGTGCTCTATCGAACATGCAGTTTACGGAGGAGCTGCAGATGGAAACCCTTAGCATCATTTGCGCCAATAAGATGTTGAAATGTAAAATTGGGAAAAATTCAGAACGGGAAAAAATCGAATAAGTTTGATGGAATCGAAGAGGAAGACTTGAATAAAATATTCAGTTATTTTCAAGGCACACTCAATCCTCATCTTCTTCAACAATATGTCTGGTTCCAATTAGCATAATAACTCGGTCTTCGTGGACGAGAATTGCATCACAAAATGCTTAAATCCTGGATAGAAATTCAAGAAGATGCATCCACCCTGTGGGAACGCATCTTGCTAATATCAACAGATTATCTGGCGAGGTAGCGATTTTGTGGATAATTTTTTAAAGGTTCATTTTCGTGTAAAAACTATCTCCGCATGTGAAAATGGTCATCATTTATCCAAAAACATGTGTCAACATAAAAAACGACAGTTGGCGAAAAAGTTGCTATAATTAGTTGGTAGATATTTGTTTACTAATGCGAGCTGATTTTTCGCCAGCCGGCGAAATCGTGGATATTTGTAGCAACTAATTAGCGGTAAGTAGTAATGTTCGTATATTACCTTCACATGAAAATATATTGTATACTCAGTCTGATCTGATAAAAAGGGATCTTTCTTTAATTCACGAAGGCTTAAACTAAAAAAAGTATTTATTTTCCATAAATGTCGCAGTAAATACTATGATATTATTCAAATATTTATCATTGTTGTAAATTATTGAATGTCAAGAGATGTTATGAAAATTGATATATGCGGATTCTCTATATTCTTATCATTATCAAAGAATGATAGTCTGCACTTATTGCTTGGATAGATTAGCCATATGTGGGGGATAGTGAGAAGGTGAGGGAGAGAATAGAGCCTCGGCTGTAGAGGCGGATTACTAAAGAAAATAAGAGAGAAAGTCAAAAGTAAAAGGTGACATATAGAGCGCGAATTATCGCCGGCGAATATTCCGCAAATATGACTGAACTTTAGCATGATATTCTGCAGCTGACATTCGCCAGTTTTTCGCAAGATTCGTTCCCACAGGGCAAAGACAAATTATCTTTGGATGTATCTGGGCGAAAATATGCTTACATCAAGACAAATTATTTATCAAAAAATGTGAAAGCGAGTTTAAGACAAAAGGAATTCGAAAACTTATCTTAAGGAAGGCTATATAACGACCCAGAAAATTCAGATTCGTGTCCCATAAAGAGACTTGAATTATGCTTGAATGACATTGAGGATGGGCCTTTGTATCCCTTACCTCTGAAAAATGGAAAACTTATGAGATGGATACATGGTATTCGAAAAAAGAGAAAAGGATTTTCTGGGGAGAATGTTGCCATTGATCTCTGAAAAGGAAGAGTGTTCAAAGCGTTACACCAATCATTCGCTTCGAGTCGGATGTGCATCGGCTTTACAAAATGCTGGCTTCAGCTCATGCGACATCGCCTCTGTGTAAGGACACAAAGACGGGAAAAGCGTTGAAAGGTACACTGGTTGACAAAATTGCGGGAAAATTGCAATAAATTTGCGCAATAAATTACGAGGAATATACCGATGAATTGCAATTTCTTACAATTTATTTTTTTATATTAATTTCAATTATTTCATATCACTTTCTATTACTTGCAATTGTTTTATATTTTTGGGTATGTTTATTGCAATTTCGATAAAGAAATGTTATATTTATTGCAATGCCAAAACAAAACAATCCTCATCGGATTTCTATTAATAATTAATTCACAAGATTTTTTGTTGAAAAAAGATTTTAGACTTCATAAAACTGCACAAAATTTCACATAAAATGGCTGAGGATCAAGGACACAGAAGCATTTTACTGGAACATGATAAGTGGACAAAAGTCCTATGTATGATATTGATTACCATAGAAATCGGATCTTAACGTTAGTTTTAAATAATGAGACTAGAATGGCATACAGCTGATTTTACTTGGTAAGGCTCGGTTAGGTAGCCTACCAAGTACTTCAAAGTCAATATAGAGGATCACTGTTTTCCATGTTATCTTCAAATGACGACTGATTTATTCGTGGTCGTAGGACCGAACACTGAATTGTGACACTCCGCTATTCATCAAATAGAAGCAACCGTTTAATAGGTATAGCTACAGAATATCAACAGAGATGCGTGACCACGACATTATTTATTTTGATGCAGATGTCCGTTCTAGTACATTAATATTATAGTGTCAGATTTCTATGATGATAAAACGTAACAACACCCATCCAAAATCTTAAAATCAGTTTCCAACTTTCATGTCCGTAAGTTAGGAGGAAACTAATTATACTCAAAAACAGAAGAGCAAGGCATTATCAATAAAATTGAGCTATCAATGCTCGAATCGAAATCCTTAACAACTACACAAGGATCCAATATGCAAGCAAAAGAAATACTGTCACACATATTGGAGCAAAATGCCAAGAAATACAAAGTCTGCTGGTTTATCATTTCGACAACATGTTCCAATACAAAGGGCAACTCCAGATTATTAAAACTGAACATTGGGACATATCGTCGTGTCAAATATTCAACATCAGCAGTAATTTCTCCATCAGAACGCCTCTCAAACTTTAAAACTTTTGCGAACTTATGTCCTTCAGCTGACTGTACTTCGTAAACAGTACTAAGACCTTTAGATTTCCTTCGGTACGCTTCTGAGTAGAAAGGCTTGTTTCTGTAAATAACATGACCTCGGTCCACGAAGACTGTTTCATTTCGAATGTTATCTTGAAGAGAAGTAATGCACAGTAAGTCATGCTTTTTATCATAATTGTCCCGTCTCAAAAATGTGCTGCCACGCTTAATCAGCATCACTTTCTCACAAATTTGTTTCAAAATTGCTGTGTTACCATGAATGAAAAGTTTGAAATTCCAAAATTGGTGTTCAAATGAGAACATGGATCCAAAAGGTAAAGCACCAAATTTTTCACACTGGTCGGCTAAGTGAAGAAGCAAATGCATATTCATAGTACATATGTTCACATCGTACAATGTCTTTAACCTGGAGTGAAAATAATCGAAAATATCACGGATACGAACATGTCGAGACCTCGCCTTTGTTGAGTAACAATATCTAGAAGCTATCACAAAAGCTAGAAAATGAAATGCATACTCCTTACATGATTTATGAAATAGAGACACATATATTGTAGGAATACTATAATAAAACAGGTAACATAGAAAGTCACGTGCTTTCCAAAAACTAAGTTCATTTAAAGATCTTGGTCGCTGCAGGAATTGAGGTATGAGAATTCGATCAGCTAATTGATCATAGATACATGCCTTCCCAGAAAAAAGGCACATCGAAAGGATGACGAATCAACCAACTTAGCAAAAAGAAGTTTCGAACAATTCTCGAATAGTAAATGTAACGGATCTAATAAGATGTGGGAAGGTATCTTTAGAAATGGCTGTAAACATGAAAGTCCTTTAACACCAAACACTGGCTCTCCCGTTAGTTGAGCAATTTGACTGCATTCAGAATATGATGAATCTGATCTTAAATCAATAACTCCACCATACTTCCTGCTATAACCCCTTCCTATCTTGGTAACCGTACCTGGTGCACAACAAAATATGCATCCGAAACGTCCGTTGTACTGATGATGACTTAATACACTTGCGAGGGCTGGCAGATCGAAAACTGCCGTGTGAATGATGACCTTAAAATCCACCATTGAATTTTTGCACATTAAAAGTTGTTACTTGTGAAAGTAATGAATGTTTCAAATTTTCAGTCACGAAACGATTCCAATCAGGTTTAGTGCTACTCAACCACAATCCAAACAGTAAGATATTTTCTTTTTTCGATCTGATGTACAGAGGAAGATCTAGAATGGTAGCATGGAGAGGCCACAAGGATATCTTTTTGAACCGGTAAGGTTGCCCTCCGTCGGTCGATAAGTGCAAATGCAAAACAATTGGATCTCGTAGATCTAAGTCATCGGATGAGCACAACACGTCACCATTTTCCAATTTCAGTATTTCGCGGTAGGTCAGAAGGCTGTCGAAATGAACATCCAGCACACACTTTAATTGGGAGTGCAGATCGAATACAGCCATTTCCCAATCAGGTTCAACCAGCAACTCAAAGCCGGGTCCATCTTCATGAAGTGCACGCTGTACCACCCGTTTCATAGATCTCCACGTGAGCCGTTCATGAACCATGTCCATAACCTGAAAAGCATACAAGAGTAGTAAATAAAGCTACATCATAACAATTTTATACACGTACATCATAACAGATAAGTATATATGCTCACTGCCCTTGTAATCTCTAAGCAGCGTGACAGTCATGGTTATACATGCACACCGGTATTAGCCTGTAAACCTACAAACAACCAAACATTTTCAAGCATCATGCCTACATCAAGATACTCGTATATGTACCACATTCAAGAGAAGCTGAATTGGCCTACTTTTCAGGTTTCCTATACAATATTGGTTACTTCAATTTTCTGCTTGATACGACATAATGATCACTTGCATGTTCGCAACATTATCTATTGATTTCAGAAATTTTGTCTGTCATTTTAGACCAAATATGAAATGAACGGCAAGTGAACGGGATGAACTAAATCATGAACGTGAACTGAACGGCGTTTATTTAAGAAATTTTGAACTTGAACTGAACGGCGTTCAAAAATTTGGAGATGAACGTGAACTGAACCCCGTTCGTATTTTTCTTGAACTTGTCACTCACTGCATGTTAGTACCGGTATATATCTACGCACTTACATTGTGCATGTGTATAGGTGCACATTGAAAAGATTCATCGACATAACGTTATAAAATCGACAACTGAATATCCTATTTATTAAGATCAACACCAATATCGTTTAGTACGATCAGATTAATCTTTTCTTTCAAGTTTAAGTCACAAGATATAGAAAACAGATTTGATCTGAACGCATCAGCATTTGAAGTTAATCCAGGATCATTACTATGTCACGGTCGTGGTGGATAAAATTTTTGATGCTGAGGGTATTCATCAGATTTGTAGTTTTTATTACTCGTTAAATGTGAACATTCTTGTGCAGTCACCACCCCTCCTGTCTCGATAAGGACTTCTTTGATTCCGATAACTTCAGTCAAATTAAAGTAGATAGATTTCCGACAGCAACATTTTTTGGTTAAGTTAACAATATATGTAAATTGTGTTTTACTTTCGAAAACCTAAAACTAATACTCTGAAAGAATAAGACTATCATAGCATTATCATTCCGCAGCAAAGCTGATGTCTTCACTTTTAGTCATGTTGTTTACAGTTCCTGACCGATCAGATAGTTGCTTCTTACTTCAAAGGCATTTACAGATTGAACATCGAGAATTTATAGAATGATAGAGAATAATACTGATGTAATAAATTTGAACATTTTTCATTATAGTACATACATACGAGTATATACATACTCGTAGAAGCACGCGCTACTTATTAAATGAATCCGTTTG
This sequence comes from Prostheceraeus crozeri, assembly GCA_907163375.1. NCBI lineage: Eukaryota > Metazoa > Platyhelminthes > Polycladida > Euryleptidae > Prostheceraeus > Prostheceraeus crozeri. The sequence goes on along the minus strand of CAJQUW010007382.1, from coordinate 28,256 downwards.
TTTGCTCACCTCCAGAATAGAAGGCAGCTACAGATATGTTTTCGACGATCACCATTAACATGAGAGCAATATAAACAACTAGCACCTTGTCACCCTTAGGGGCAGCCTCACTTTCAGAATCAGAGTGTTCCATGTCCCAAAATTCATGTTCCTCATCATTCCATTCCAAATCATCACAGTAGAATTCTCCTTCGATATCGTTATCATTGTCTTGTCCAAGGTCAACATAACTTTCCATATTTCCGTCAATACAGATGTCATTTCCTTCATCACTTTCGTTTACATTATTGTTAGACCTCAAAGATGTTGATGTTCCATCGGAATCACTGAATCTGAAATAAAAAGGGTAAAAATATTCTATCCCATTATCCAAAACCAAATGTAGACAAATGTTTGAAGGGTAAAAATGGACCACGAAAGTAACAGATCCATCCCAGTAAAAAATCTAGAGTTGGGCCAACCGCGATAAGTTGTGTCGGGACTGCGTCGATCATGTCCCGGCAAATCGATGGCGGTGCAACGGCGACGCGTTGCCGCGACTGTAGCGCAGCAGCCGTCGACCAGTAAAATTGTTCCCGGTTATTCTCATCAATTACTAACCGCAATACAAGCGTGTTTCTGATACTGAAAATAATTGAGTATTTCTACTTGCTTTTGATATCTATTCGAGTTTTTAAAACTATATTTGATTCCACTTGAAAATGTATTATAGTTTTTTTCACAATTATGTTAATCGTCACTGTTACTATCGTCACATGCACTGATTGCCTTCGATCTCCTATTCCGCCTTTGTCGCCCGCCTTCCCGGTCTGATGCCCGTTTCAGAAATTTCATAACTTCTTGCTCGATATCCGAGTCAGTCGCCCTCGGTATATGTTTCCGAACTGCCTCTGCAAAAAGAATAAAGCGTTAACTCGACGTCAAAGGAATATCATTATCATGAATTTACATTTTAACCAGGGCTGGGATCGGTTAACCGGTCATTCTTTGGGATAACCGGTTACATTTTCTCTTAGCCGGTTAAAATCGGTTACAATGTCTGATTAAAATACAATGAAAATGCACTGTAAGTGGAGGAATTCGGTCGAAACCCAAAGCGACAAGGTCTGTATTTGTCGATAAACCTTGACAACTAAATAAATGCGAGGAATCATCATTTAACCGATTTTAACCGGTTACAAAAAAATTAACCGGTACAAGCCCTGATTTCAACAATTATCATTCCGAATAGGAAATTCTACTGTTTAACCGGATCATCACTTGATGTGACAAAGCAAACTACCAACCCACGCTGCATATAGTGAATACATGTATGAGACTTATAAATACGTAACTTTTCAAAACCATAAAACTTCTTTTTTTGCACATCTCGTACCGGTATTGTAATACGTGTATAATTCTACATAATTAATAAAGCACTAAAAGTCATGGGGGCTTTGCAGTGTTGCCACTCTGTCGCAATGACGAAAACTCCGCGCGGCGGAAAAATCCGCCGATTTTTTTATATCTTATACACTAAACACGATTAAAGGGAATTGACAGTCCTCCCACGCTATCATCATGACTTTCTTGACAGGCCATGTAACATATCATCTTGAAGTCCAAAGCTTTCCAGTAGTTTTGAGGAACATTATCTCAAGGCTACATCCGTCATTGATCATCGTTTTCTGCATGTATCTGCCGTATAAACCAATACATGTGAATGCATATTACTACAGTATGCTGATAATTTAGTTTTTGCCTTAGTTATCAGTTATGTGAACTACAGTTATAAGCCTAAATGTTAAATAACATTACTGATTAATCTATTTACGAATATCGATACAATCAAAATAATTATTTAGTAGTACTCGTATTTTCATTACATATCAAGTATTTAACAAAGTATTGGTTAAGTGATATTTTTGTAAAAAAAATAGTACAATCTTTCAACGGAGCGATAATTCTTAATGCTTAAAAGTACTAGACCACCTTCATCTAAGAAAACGTCATTTCTAATAGACCGTAACCAAACCTGATGGGTTGAAATAATCGAAGCATAGACCGTCTTAGCGGTAAACTAATTGAAGAACTGGGATAAAGTGAATTTCTTTCAGAAACATCGAGCATTTACATTTGTTTTTAGATTATTTACTATTGATTTGATAACTTAACAGTTGAATATGAGCTAAATCTTTAAGATAATCTCTTATCTCAGGTAATTAGTGAAAAATCTCAATACACAAACTATACTTGTATCTTTGATTTGAGATAATTTATGATTGAAAATCGTATTCTTATACATGAATGGGGAAAGGTTTATATTCCAACTGTCAGGATTAATTACAAAGAGCAAGTCAAAGATCAAGTTATCATGCAACAAGATATGACAGCACCAAAATTTCATAATTTATAAGATCATTTTAGAACATCTTAAGTGTAAAAACGGCGGAATTTTTTAAAACCACAAAAATTCCACCGACCCTCAAATCTGCACGGTAGTTACGAATGATATATTGATGTTATTTTTTCGTCACAATAAAAGTTTTTTTATCAACTCATATGATACCCATATCATACAATCGTTCTTAGACGAAATGATCTTTCAGTAAAATGATGATATGATAAAACCCCCACGGAGAGCCTCGAATTTCCGCAATATCTAAAAACCTGTTCATGTGAAAATTTTAGGCTTCATGGTCTAAATTGTAACAGAAACACAACAGTGGGGTTCGATGCTCCTAAGAACGTTTCGGTTACCAAAATCTGATAGTGAAGCTTTCGTGGTTCATTTTAATCAATTTTAGGCGATTAGAGACATTTTGACTTGCCAGTTGCCGCTACTTCTACGAATACGCAGCGTATATGAATGTCTATATCGCCAGAATATATTCATTTACAAATCATTCTGATAAAAATTTCGAATAAAGTAAGAGAATCTATATTTTAATTAAATTCTTACACGGGGAAATTGATTGTGTTTTGACAGTATAAGTACACAATTGTCTAGAAAAAGGGGCTGCGGACTCAGTTACCGTGAACCAAAAGCATCGTGTCTAATAACAAGTTCAATGTTATATATACTCTAACCAAATTAGGGATGAGAGCATAGTTGCCACTCGAGAAAATCGTAAAAATAGCGCAGCCGACTGGGGACAGTCGGAAATAATAAAAATTAAGGTCGAAATTTTATCCGAAGTTAAATTTACTTAAATTTACATGTACATATGACGAGTACGTTGTATAATTTAGAAATACTAGTTAACAACTAGTAACTCGAAACAAAATACTCATTGAAAATACCAATTTAATTTCAGGTCACTGCGCAACAGCTTACGACTTCCAATCAGTGTGTGCAAGCTAATTCCAAGCACAATTCAAGAACGTTATCCACCGAAAATATTCTATAAATTAGATAAACCCACTGCATTGAAGTTTTGCAATTATGGGCGTTTTTTGAATAACCTAAAGTTTCAGGATGTGATGCACATCATGAACAATCCATGCTCATGTAGCAAGAGGCAATCTTTTGTTTACCCACATTATGGTCACGTAATAACGGGTGATCTGGATATTGTGGATGATGAAGACTTACGTCAACTCTTCAGTTTTGGTAACAAACACAGAATCCCCAAAAGCCTTAGTTGGAGTGCCATAACAACTCAAATTAGTAATTCATTAGATGAGCATATTACAAAAATAAGTAAGAAAGAGAAGCTTGAGACTACTTTATTCTCAGCGTGGAAATCAAGAATCATGGCACTGATTAAAGATCGAATATATCTTGCCAAGAAATCCTCGAATAGATTTCGCGCACACAGTAATCGACACAAGATTAAGGTCAAAATGGGTAAAAATCTGAAAGAATTGCAGAATGACGTCATAATTACGCCAGTTGATAAAGCATCTAATAATTATGCCTTCATTTGCAAAAAGTTTTATCTCCAAATTCTCTTAGCCGAGTTGGGAATTGATATTTCCACGTCGAACATATCGGGTAATGATACCTATGGTCCAGAGCAAATTTTAGCGCAGCATGTAATTGAGCAACACACAACAATAATAAAAAGCGAGTTTAAACTATCTGTTTGTGAAAAAGACAGAAAATTACCAAAATTATATTGGATTCCAAAATTTCACAAAACTCCATGCAAATTTAGATTCATAGCAGGAGCACGACAATGCACATCGAAAAAGCTTTCCATCAAAGTAAATTCAGCCTTAAGTATTTTGCGTGACAATTTTCAGAGATATTGTATGGCAATTAAGAGAAACAGCGGTTTCGATTGCTTCTGGAGTATAAAGTCCACACAAGAATTTCTACATAGATTAAATTCGACACAAGTTCATTCATTGCAAGTTTTCGATTTTTCAACCTTATATACGAATCTTGATCAAAAATTGATTGAAGATCATATATTCGCTATTATGGATTTGGTGTTTAATTCCTCAAATAGAAAATTTATTTGCATTGGATATGATAAGTCCTTTTGCTCAATGAAAAAATATAATGGTTATCACTGTTTTGATAAACAGAAGTTAAAAGAATCCATACATTTCCTATTATCACAGACCTATTATCACAGGGCAGTTAGGGGCTCTGACAAAAAATCAACTTTTGAAGGGCCCTAACACGGAATCCTCTAGAATTCCGTGGGCCCTAAATCAAAAAAAAATTTAAATTTTTAATTTTTTAAATTTAAATTCTACAATCATTTGCAAATAAGAATGACCAATAAATTCACTATGACTGAGATACTTCTTAGTTGTCTAAACTTATTTAGAGACGCATATGAAGACCAAAGTTCTGTTATAGTGCCCGCTACTTTTGATAAGTGATCCTTAGATAACTTCGTTATAAATTAGTTCTGAGCTGCCAACGACTGTAAGTCGTCGTGCGAGGATTTCATAGAAGACTTAATTGGTTGTAGTCAAAGTAAAAGCAATTAAATAGACAATGAAAATGTGTGATGCCAAATAGTCACCACAGAATTCTGTTAAATACTGGTTGAATATGTGACAGCGAATTCATAGTCTTGGGAGCAAGGGCTGGTTCAACGCGGTATTGAAATCTTATCAATTTAAAATTTTTGAGTGATGAATATGTTTAAAATGTTTTTATCAAAACATTTCTGAATTCCAGTTATTGTGTTACGCATTACTGTATCAAGCTATTGATTATTATTGAATTCTAGCGAGGTGATGATGATCCAGCCAACCAGTGACTGTGACTGTACACTCCTCCCCCAAACTAAGTAGATAACAGTAGTACATGATTGTCATCCATATATTGTGACACAAATTACATGATGACTTACATGGCACAACCCACATACTGAGGACTGGTTCAAAATACATTCACTTTGACAATAAGTAGGAAGTATAAAATAGATATTCAACAAATAGAAGCAGACATAATTATAATAATGTATTGCATGCAAACACATTTCAAAAAATATTAAGAATGCAACATAAGTACTTCACAATAGACTCAGTATTACACCCGCGACTGCCGATCAATATCATTTGCCACAAAATATCCAGGATTACAAAACATTCGGAAGCTCTGACATATCAGTCGTTATGAAAATTAAACGACTTACTTTTATAACCAGCTAAATGACAAATGAGGTCCATTTGGTCAGCCGTCTAATGTAGCTAGCTTGAGCCCTATTTCTTAATCAGGGAATGGGACCATTTGGATTCATGCAGCCTCATCTAAAAAAAGCAAGTATCCACCTACTATTCGTCTCAAACATGCTGTATAAACCGAATGCAGTGGCGCTGCTTTCTGAATTATTTTGAGTCATGACCGCAGAATGTGCGCATAAAAATTCGTTTCAGTGGTTGAGAAAATAAGGTTTCATTTCAAGACCTCATGTGTTGGTTCATTTTATAGTATATTATAATATCATGTTTTTCAATTTCATTAACTCATGATTTTAGCATGACACTTAAAAAATTGCAGAAATCTTACTAATTTCCAATTTATAATGTTACCCTCTATCAATTGGCCTACTTAGTTTCCTTGCCTGATACTACCTGAAACCTTGATGCTGTAAACCTAGTACGCACTACATCTACCGGATTAACAAGGAGTAAAACATAAGCTGTTTTTGAATTCCTACCCGGTCTAAAACAGCCGTGTCACGTTCTCCAATATCTATTCCCGAATGAAACCCGGGTCAGAGTGAGAAAAAGAAATGGAACCCTCAATTGAAGCACAGTATAAAAATGATCACGCTGAAAATGATGCGACGCTTGAACTTTCCTACTGAATTTCAGAAAAATATTCATTGTTTTTAAATCAAAAACTTTAGCACCGGTAGGTCTAGAAAAAATGTTAAATTTTTATTCAATCTCAAGCACATTATTTCAAAAAGGAGACCATGAAGGTGTACGCTTACAGCTAAAATACAATTTAACTCACACTTTATGGAATAATAACTTGGTTTGTAGCATGAGTGATCGTCTTACCTTCTTTTACGAGGCCTCCAGCACGTAAACTTGAGAGAATCGGCAGAAATTGAGTCACACAGGTATTCGATTCACACTTCTATCATATTTCGTTTAATTCGAAGAAGTTTCATGAAATCATAGTTTTCCAATGTAAAGAATCAGCATGGAAAGTCCTTGGCACATCCAGTGAAAGCTTTACAATTCACAGCCCTTCTGTTCGAGTGAGGAGCGCACATCGAAACGAGCGCAGCAGTATGGCCAGACAGTGAGGTCACCAATTGTTAAAGGAAACGCAAAGTAAGTCAGTGCGCGCCATGGACGTTGAGGCAACGTTGAGGGCACGCGCACTCTATGCGTGAGTCACTCTATAAAGCAATGATCCTACGTGTAAGGCAAGATTGATGTTGTTATGACGTCACTCGATCGTATTATACAGAAGTCCTCGACTGAAGGCAGCAAGAAAGAAACAAACGCTCATATTAATGTAGAGCTGCAATTATTAATGAAGTATGGGGAATATGGGTGCTGCTATTGTGCTTGTCTGTGAAATCAAACTGCATGTTCATCGACTTCGCTAGTGCAAGTTACACTGTTCAAGTTCAATTTCATTGTTCACGTGTTTGTCTTGGAGATTCGGTTCCGTTTTGACACCAGCTGCTGGCTAGTGATAAAAAGTTGTGATTTTTCAATCATTTGACGTAAACATTGTTATCATGTAGCTAAACAGATGATTTCAGAAGTCCACTTACTGCACTGTTTAATGTAACAATTACATAAGTATGCAGGGATATTTTTGCTACATCGACAAATTAATTTATAGATATTTGTAAAATGTTTCAGATATGAACATTTAGGTGATTATGATAATATTTGTCAAATCATAGTCATAGATGTATCAAAAATTATTAAAAAATATCAAATATGCAGTATTTGATTGTTTTATAAAACAATTATCTATTATGTGTAAATTGTAAATCATCAAATATTAGTGATATATATCTCCCGGTATTTTTTTCAACCCCCGGGAATACTGTAAATTGAAAAAAGAATAATCTTTTTTTTATTAATGCGAATTTATCATCAATGTTCAACCGAGATTTATGCATGAATCATCAATGCAAGTTTTTAAGATATTATAATTGCGTATTTTTGGTTCAATAATGATGATCGATGTATTTTGACAATGCATATAAGCTTTCCAATCATTAAACATGCTTACCAACAATGATTTTCAATTTTGAATTTTCCATGGATTTATTGGAATCATCGATTCTGTGTCCATGGCTGGGCTTCTAGGGCGGGAACGTAATCTCCGCAAAAAACTGAATCTTTTGATATAAAAATTTTCAGTGTATGCAGACACTTTTTTGAGTCGACATACTCTGCCTATCCCTACTCTATGATAATTCCTACTTACCGAATGTCGCGGCTGATGAGCGTCGATGCCATCCCTATTAGCAAGCTTCGACGAGCCTTAATAAAACCAACGTCCCGCCGCCTCTTAAGAATATGAATTTTAATGCACACAACATAATTCATGAAGATTTCTTTTGTATTTTTACAGTGTTTTGGACACAAAGCTACCGAGAGAACACAGTTTTAAAAATCGCATCTCAACCAACTCGTCGAGGTTGGGTCGCGGTCGATCCAACCATACATTTTTTACTGGGATTATCCTTTCAATTTTTAGAACCTATGTGGGGTAGGACCTACACTTTGGTAGGTAGAATGCGTCCATGAAAATATTTGAAATAAAGTTTATGTACTCGATTTTAAGTAAATGAAAAAATAGCCGTAGGATCTTTTTTTGAATTTTTTTACTTTTAGCAAATCTCTCCTCTAGGGAAATCGACAGCGTTTCAGAACTTCAAATACACGTGGCCACTTATCTGTTCTTAAATATAATGACCAATCGGATTCAAAAGTAGTAGGAAATCTTAACAAATCGGATTAAGACTCGTAGGTAAATAATGATAATAGGTCTATAATTTTGGAGGGATTCATGGAAAATACTTTATAAATGAGCTTAGAGGTAGGAGACTCGGTTTTTCGAATAGACTATCAAGATTTTCGGCATATTTTTGTATCATGTCATTTAAGTTCTAACTCTTATTTCATAATACCGGGTAGCCCTAGTAGCTACAAGGGATCGAATTGTAAGATAGCCTAATAGCCCTACACTGTAAACTGTCACCTCCTAAAATCGAAGAAATCTGCATCCTGAAGCGCGACACACTAGAATTTTAGGAGATTGCGTGAAATAGGATGTTGAAATACTAAAGAGAACAATAACCCTAGTGTGCTAGCCTCCTAAAACACTTTGCTTTAGGATTTTTTTATTAGTTACGAATAGTGTCTTGCTTTAGTGTGTGATTTAGGAGGTGCTGGCTCAGAGTGTACTATAAGCACAGTAGAAAAATGTGTGGGAGACACGATAATTGCGATTGTTTTAGGGTTATTTGGGTAGTTTACATAATTCAAGTTAACCGGTATGCGGGATGTAATGGACTAAGCTGGAAGCCTTAGGTATCTTATAATTTTTTCCTCTTGTCGTAGGCTTTTACATGTGATAGGCACACATTCAGCATTTCAGTAGGCCTACATATTCAAAGTACGTTTAAATAACCTAAACAAGCTAGTAAATAATTTCTGTATAATTAGTAGCTCCAAGAACAAACCCGCTTTTTGACGAAGCATCTAGGCCTACATGTAGAGCGTATTAACCCGGGACGAACACACCAGATGCTTTTGTTAAATATTTGGCAAATACTTGACAACATTTTACTAAACTTCTACTAAAATTTTATCAAATATTTATCTAACATAGCTGATGATTTGCCAATTTTTAGCAAATAGCAAATTATTTGGTAAAATTCTAATAAAATGTCTCAAATTTCTATCTGATATTATCTTACACAACTCTTACGTGAATTCCCAACAAAAAAAATTCTAAAACTGTTCAGAAAATGTCGTGAATTTGCTATAAAAACATTCCAAAAAATGTTATATGTTTAAATGACAATACATGAGAATATTATGAAAATGTTATCTTGAAACATTTTTAGAATGTTTTCTAGACATGCCCCAATATTTTGCCGCAGCATATATCGTAGATGAACTGTAGTTTTATCAATAAAATGTGAGCATCCTGCGAATCCACTTAATGAGTCAAGATGAAACTAAGTCTGACGATGTGTAAATATATTGCAATATAATTATAACATGTATAATTTACACATCATAAAACTTGTGGGTTTGATCTTGACGCATAAAGTGGGTTCGCAGACCGCTCACATTCTATTGATAAAACTACAGTTAACCTACGCCGTAGCAAAACATTGATGAAATTTACCGTTGATATTAATTGAATATATTGTTGATCGAAGTCATCCTGCTGCGAAATGCTCCAAGGATTAACAGCAGAAAAACTCAATGCTGCTAAAGCCAAAACATTCGGAGGCAGTGACAAGAATAGCCCTACATATTTATACATTATAACTGTTGATCGAAGTCATCCTGCTACGAAATGCTCCAAGGATTAACAGCAGAAAAACTCAATGCTGCTAAAGCCAAAACATTCGGAGGCAGTGACAAGAATAGCCCTACATATTTATACATTATAACTGTTGATCGAAGTCATCCTGCTACGAAATGCTCCAAGGATTAACAGCAGAAAAACTCACTGCTGCTAAAACCAAAACATTCGGAGGCAGTGGCAAAGAATCACATAATTTAAAGACTCACCTCATCAGCAGATGTCAGCCTACAGAACTGTCGTAATTGTTCCTCTACCATCAATTGTACTGGTTTGGTCAGTTTCAATCAGTTCCCATTTATGATATCTCTTTGATAGACAATGATATTGCGGTCTGAAATGCACAATAGAGTTTTTGCTGCAAAAAGTATTGAATGTGTTTGACGCACATAAGAGAAGGAATAGAGCATACAGAATATAACATAATTGAAAAATAGTAAGATGACACAGGTTTTGATTGAGCTTCTATTATAAGAATCAATCAGGTGATATTTTTAACTATCTTAGTATCTTTTATCATCCCAATAATTTACAATAGCACGAATTAATCCGTAACACATTTTCGCACGGTGGACAACATATGCCGGTTAAGCAGAAAATCCGATTTGATATTTGATGTCAAATGATTTCCCCATTAACTGAAATCAGTAACAATAACGTACCCTCAAATGTCTTGCACAAATCCAAATTATACAGTGAAGCATTTGACCTATGAAACCACAAAAATTCGTATTTAAAAAAATATGCCAACCTTGCATGTAGGCCTGACAAACGACGGTTTAGATGTGCACACAAGCTACATTATCGACAGTATCAATCAGCGAATTAAAAGAAGATTCAATCCTTTTCCATACGACCAGCTGGTACATTGATAATAGTGTGGTCCCAAAGAAGCCCTGTGATCCTGATATTTAGCACGACCACTTCACTTCAGTCATGTATCTTAGACAGTTTCAATGCCACATTGGTGGACTACTTTTTAGTCATCCCTTTCTCTCTCAAGAATAGATTTTCAGTAGATTCAATGACGCATGAGACGACTGCTGTGCACATTGCTAAGCGGTGCGCGCTGTCATGGTGAGAATTGTCCATAGAATATGGATTCTCTCTCTATACTCGATGCTGATGAATTTCAGAGAGTTATCTTTATGATTTGATACGATTTGATGAGGGACCACACTATCATCATCGTACCGACCAGCTCCCAAATGAAACACCCACTGAAAGACAGCCGCAGCTGCAGATTCTAATAGAGAATCCGGAGAACGCTTGCAATTTTTTTTAAATGGAGGAAATTAATGTTTATTTACTACCCCTATTTTTGGGAAATATGCCTCATCATCAAGGATCGAAGTCTCCATCTCCTATCATGATGAATCACACGATTAATTCTTTAACTGAATGTACATTTTATTTGGTAATTGAAGGACATTATAATTTGAATGGTTGGCTTAGAATGTTTTTTCAAGTTATCTGTTTTTACACCTGATTTACAAATACATTTGCTACTCACATGTCTGAATAATAGTGACGCACACCATATACACTCCATCTGGACAATCGACGCTAATGATCTTAAACAAAGGATGGCAACATGCATATTATCTTCAATGAATAGAGAAAACAGCGCCATCAGTCTTCACTTCGACGAGCGGAATCACACCCACACACTACATGAGGAATCCGTGAACTGACTGGTAGACGTAGAGCGCGGCGAAGAAGTGCTTTGCAATGTTCGAAGTCGGGAGGCTCGCCATCTTGAAGACATGATAATCCCCTCTCAGAATAGGTCAGAAATATAAATTAGATAATTGCAGAGGTTGGGATGCATTAGAATAAAGTAATGCTTTAGAAATAATCATGAAAACTGATTACTCGTGCAACATGCTCGTGACACACTCGTGAAACATCGGGAAATGATAGCAACTCTCTGAGCGCCTTATACAGACTTCTAAATATAGCACCCAATATAGGATTCTCGTCACGGGAATTCCTATCGTTTCCTGAGAACGATTAGAGCAAGTTCGAAGCGATTACTACAGTTTGATAGGATCTCAGAGTCGGTGAAATTTCACACGACTTAAACTGTTTCTTCGATTTAAGGCTCATATCATGACGTATCGAGTAGTTTTCACAAAGATAAGACACAAGATTCATACAAGCAATATGGAAGTAAAACATACAATTTCGAACACAATATCTGATTGCTACATTCGTGCTGAAACTTATTTTCAAGCTCATTTGACCAAGCATCGAATCACAGGTCTTCAATGTTAGTGAATCAATGCCTTTTGTGACAATTTCTCATCGATTCTTGTCAATCAAAAGTTTAATGCTCCTGACAACACACTGCGTTTTGGATGGCATATCAGATCTCATCTGAAAACATGTATTTAATTAATGTTTTGTTCTGACATTTAGGATAATTTGACTAATATTTCATAAATATTTAACAAAATTAAAAAGTTTTTTATAATTTTATTATTTTGCTTGGAAACTGGTAGGCCTCTAACAAAATTAGCAAACATAGTAGGAATTTATCAAATTTTCTATTTTTCACAAAATTAGCAAACAGCTAGCAAGTTTCTAACAAAATTATTCGGTTTGCTCGTCCCGGGAAGTTAGGTATACCTTCTAAAGAAAATACAGGTACCTAACTTCTCGTAGACTCGTTTACTGATTCGTCTAACTGATGTTGAGTGAGACATAAAGGTAGACATAATTGCGTATGTGATAGGCCCTGGGAAAGTTACATCCCTCGAGCATGGGTGGTACGCCGGTACGTAGTTGATTGGCTGAGATTGCCTATTCTTCCCTATGTGTAATAGGAAATGAATGCTAAGGAATAGTTTTTAACTTCTTTTCGCCGTGCGTGAGTCGAATAAACCTCCAAGATAACTTTCTAATAACTCTCGTCTACCGAACTCGAGTTTTGATTTTGATGGACATGGCGAGCGACATGTCGAGGCCACCAGGTCTTCACTTTTCTCCTCCTAAACATATTCCTACCTATCCAATGCAATTATAATATGAATAATACAGGTTATTAAAATGCGACTCTTACTGTTTCGAGTCTCAATTCAAATAATTATTAACCATAATTCTACATTCTAAAGGTACAACATAACATTCTAATACATAATTCAAGGGTATTCCGGGGTATTCAAAGAAATATGTTACATAAATAATTATCAATGGTTTAAATTTATGCGAACGTTGAATATTATTTATGTCTTATTCACAGACTATTTCGCTCAATGGCTAATCACACAAAAAACGATGCGACCGACGTGTAGTTAATTTGAAAGAACAGGAGCGTAAGTTTTGCAGTTCTCACTCGTCGAGGACAGCAAATTCTAATTTCATTATCCATTGAAAGCCGTCGGCGTATTCTCATTGGTCTATCATCAAATTTAAGCCAATTAAAAAGGAGCGATGACTCTTTCGTATGATCAAGTTTGTCACTTGTGTTGAATGTTTCATTCCATTTCTGATCTGAAGATCATTTCAAATGTCCCTTAATTCACAAATGATATCTAGATCCTTGATTTACGCTTCAAGCAGAACTTTTCATTGCTCTAGAACTCAAAACCAATTATATATATATATATATTAATTTTCTGCTCAGTGAAATCCATCACATGTACAGAAATGTTAAAGTTTCAAAAGTTAAAATCAACGAATGATGATTGAGATGGAGCACGTGATTCTCAAATCAACGCTCTGCTAGTCTCCCATATGCTAATGTTAATGAATGTGAATGAGAAATGAAGACTTTGATGGGGTGGGTGATAGGAGAATAATTGATGAATCTTAATTGCTGAAGAAGTGGGTGGATGGAAGTCACCGCACTACAGACAATCTGATTCATACATTCTAACCATATTCTAAGTCATTGATCTCTTTGGGCGCCATCTACAATACTTAAGTAAAATTGCATTTCATATGATTTTATTGCAATAGATATAACTTTCAGAAACTGCAATTTTTCAGTTTATATATAAATTGTAATAGTTTTATATCATCAAATTATAAATTGCACTATTTCTGTATTATCACATATATATTGCAATTTTGTCAACCAGTGTATGTCCGACAGAACACAATTAGGAAGCGAGAGTCGATGTCCGACTCCCTTGAGCATGCCTTAATTTCAAAGAAACAAATTACACAAGAATTTTAAAATACAGAAGTAGTTATTGAACAAGCACTAACAAACAATTAGCAATTGCATTACTTTTACAACTCAACGTAACAAACAACCAGCTATAAAAAAATGACTGCTTACCTTGCTTTCATCACTTGTTGTACATTTATCATATTGATGGCTTTTTGTTCACTGTTTATCTCCACCCTAGATGCCCGTTTTTGGATAAAACATGCATGATTCCCATGCATGATCATACATGATTCATGCATGATCATGTATGATTCATGCATGACCATGCATTGTTGCAAATAGTGAGCTGGGTTATTCATTGTAATTTGAGGCGGAATCCCAGTAAGGCTGATAGTAGCCAAGAAAACCAAAACGTCGTTTTTCTAATTAAAAGCGCTTAGATCTTTCGACCGGCACTGCCGGCCATCATCAGAGGAACTGACTGTAGAACCAGCCACAGAAGACAGTTCACATTACACAATTAGGTTCTATGACTCCGCTGCTGTGAAAAACACAAGACACAAAGATAAAAATGCCTAAGTAAGAACACTACTGATTACAAGTGAAAAGTAACACCATAAAATACGAAAATTAGGTGAAAGAAGAAAAGTCAAGTCAGCACAAGCAGTGCCAAGATTCACTGAGGGCATGCTTCACTTTGTTCTGCGAATCCATCTTCTTGGTCCAGAACGCCTCCTTTACCACTCGCTTACTCCAAACACTCTCTCTGTCTAGCACTTCAGCTTTCTCCACGTTGATTCGATGACCAGTCAACGCCACATGCTTAGCCAGCTCGGACCGGTACACGTCGAGTTCTCGTATCGCGCGATCATGCTCCTTGCCTCTCACCTCCTTGGTTCTGGCTGTTTCACCCACATAACTCCACGAGCATCCGTCCTGGCATGTGATCCCATACACTACGCCCAACTGAGTAGCCGGGGCAGGTCTCTTCCTCACCAGCAGGGATCGAAGTGTTGTCCTAGGCTTCATCGACACCTCGACATTCACCTCTCGAAGGACAGAGGCCAACTTGCTTGAATCCTTTCCGACGTAAGGGATTGAGCATCGTATCCTATCTTCTTCCTCAGCATCATCTCTCTCCTCCTTCGTCCGGGGTCTCCACCAGCTCCGAACTTCTCCTTCATCATAGCCGTTGTTACATAGTGCGGCTACCACGTGTTCTCTCTCAGCTGGGAGCTCACGTTTGGAACAAACTGCATGTGCGCGCATTGATAACGAACGTACCACACCCTTGAAAACATGAGGAGGATGAAACGAGCTTCGCTGCAGGTACCTGTCAGTATGAGTGGTCTTCCTGTACACTGAAAATGTCCATTCTTCTTCACTCCTTCTTACGGCCACGTCTAAGAAAGCGAGAGAACCATTCTCCTCCTTCTCCACCTTGAAATTAATCGACGGGCGAAGAGAGTTCAACCAATCCACGAACAAGTTGAGCTGTTGATTATCTTTCTCCCACATCAGGAACACGTCGTCAACATAGCGTAACCATACGGTAGGGAAATGCCTCTCACTTGATATTGCTGCTCTTCTGGCCAAACTCTCAAAATGCACCATGAATAGATGGGCAGCAACTGGACCCAAGCTGGTCCCCATGGCTACACCATCGGTTTGCACAAACAAACCGCTGTAGTGCCTAAAATAGCACGAAGTCAAAGCCAATCTCAGCAACTCCATCAGTTCTGGCACAGACAACATGCATGATTTTCATGCATGTTTTATCCATGAGACATCCATGTTATATGCATGAGACATGCAGGTTATATCTATGAGACATGCATGTTTTGTCAATGAAATATCAATGATTAAATCATGTGACATCTATAATTTTACCATCGAATAGATGAAATTAACCAGGGATGCTAGTATCATTGTACAATCTGTATTGTAGGTTCATAGCACATTTTTTCGTGGAGTGATAAAGTCTACATGTTGAATGAATACAACATTGTAAAATTTACGAACATGCACACTTTACAACTTGAAATACATTCATTACATCCCTGGCAAATTCCAGTCACTCCATAGATGTGGCGCAAGGCCATACATTATCTTCGATATAAAATTGCACATGTCCCAGAGGCATTCAAATGCAAATTAAATAACCGTGTATAAAATCGACATCATGTTTATAGCAATGTATTGAAGACACAAGGAAAATTCATGCATAACGTGAATTAATGAAACAGAAATGAATCAGTCTCTAACACAGTTTTCAATCTCCGATTCAAAAAACATTTCCAATGAATTTATGGAATAAAAAATTAGAAAGAAGAGCTTTTACATGTGATTTGTAATTAGTAAAATAAGGTATTTTTCAAAAAAGGCTCTGATCGAATAACAAATATAATTCTAAAAGCTATCAGAGATGTGTATTTTCTAGAAATGTTTTAAAACGATTAAAATGGCAGTGCAAGCGATTATTTGGAAGATGTTACTCTAAAATATTCTTTATATATTTTCTTGATGCAGCATTGTCGACTGGAAGGGTAACATGACAATCTATTGAGAAATTTAGTTGAAAGATATTTGAAATTATAACAAGAAACGATTGATCACTCATTCAGCTTATGGAGTTTTCTTCTGATTTAACGCTGTAGATTGAAGTGTATTCTTTTGTTCTTAATTCAAATTTCAAGCATGATTGATTTTCTGTTAGACCTACATTTGGTAAAATAGTTATTCTTGCTAAAATTATCCTTTGTACGATAGCATGGAATGGATATCCTTCAAAAGTATAGGATGACGTTCATATGAACGATCAGATACAAATAATTTTGATGAAAATTTGAAAATCCTTCCAACCAGAAAACATGGCCACAGTCCGAATGCGTATTTTAATATCACAAGACATCAGCAATAAGCACCTGTAAAAAGAAGACAAATTTTGTGTCTGCAAATAGAAATCAATCATGCATGGGAATGCATGATTCATGCATGGGAATGCATGATTCATGCATGGGAATGCATGATTCATGCATGAGAATGCATGATTCATGCATGAGAATGCATGATTCATGCATTCCCATGCATGAATATTATCCATGATCCATTAAGTATCAATGATTTATCAATGTGACATTTGATGTTGCTCAAAAAATCATGCATGATTTTACGATGCACTTGATGAAGTTGACCATGGTCCCCAGGAAGGTGGAGTGCGCTTTTAAACAGCACGATCGATACAGAATTGAATTCTCCAACTGAGTGTGGAATAGACCAGTTCGTGTTAGAAATATGCAATGATTCATTGCACTTGCCGACTGGGGTGCTCGTAATCACAAATGGGTTCTTCACATATATTTCTATTCAATTCATTTCTGGATCGATCATGCGGTTCAAAAAATGAATTTCACCAACCTGACGCGCCACTACGTTTTCATCAATTGCATGGTAAATCATATCTGATTTGCATGCTAGAACTACCTGAAATTCACATATTAAGGAAATAATACATAGCTCATTGTGGTATGAATAGATTTTATCTATAACAAAAAACAATTAATCAGTGTAAACATGGAGGCTACAAAACATAACGAAAAAAGTTCACTTCATATAACAAACTTGTTCGCTAGTCTTTCTCTTTACAAACATTGAGATTCTTCTGAAGTTGGATAATAAAAGCTAAATTAAGTTGCATAAAAGAAAAACAGAACAAACCTTCAAAAGAGTCAATTCAAAAAATTAAAATTGAATTGTTTTACATACTTTTATCCCAGGCACAGCTGCAGCAGCCAATTCAAAGTTCTGGGGTTTACTCTAACAAAATTTATAACTTAATTAAAAACAGAATTAAATTCAGTAGCCAACAGAAAAATTACATCTAATTCGCCTTTAAGAGACCTGTTAGCTGGCCTCTAGGATTCTATGAACTGGAATAACACACGGAAATGATAGATACGCCAAGACACATGCGTGTATTATGAAGTTGATATAATCTCACTGTATAATCCATGCTATACTGGGTCTAATATATATGAAATGCAATACATTCATAGACGACAAATTCACGAAGCATTCACGATAATCATGGTGACATAACGTTAGGACATTGCAAGACTTGAAAAATGCATATACACGATAGATGTAATGATTATCAGTAAGTCATCGGTATAATTTGCCATCATAAACAGCCACTGACACTTCAAGGGGCCATATATGTATAGTGATAAAACGATAGCCACGTTTGATGTCGAAGATTCTGACACACAAGTATGACATGCATAAACTCAATGGATTCCAAAAACACAAAAGATTATTTCGCAGTATTCATCCCATACAATTCGCACGAAATATTGAAAGATCAACCATAATCAATCCAATTGCACACATTGACGCAGTGATCAGCAGCGAGTACCGAAAGTTAATAGAGGACAAAGGAAGTAAAGCATCAAATGTGGAGATCACCACGAGCATTAACCACCTGCAACGAAACGAAAATTACAAGTATGTTATTTTAAAACCATTGTAGGGGCTGTCTGCAATTGACGTCAAATAGGAGGGGGAGGGGCTTACTCAAAATTGGCATTTGATGTTTGACTTTTACTGATTAAGTCACCTTTTATGAATACATGATAGCAACTGTATACCAGATTTTCCAAAAATTCACACTTGTCTCTTTCAAATTTCGGGACACGCGCGGATCAGTAGACAGATTCTTTATTGATTTAAGATGACCAAATTGTAGTTGAATAGAATATCATTTTCAAATAATCATTTAATTGTTCCTCATAAACAGCCTATAAAAAATCGAAAATAGCCGATGCTGTTTGTGTTGAAAACATATTCTCAAATTTTCGTCGTCCCCTGACGCGGTCTGAGACAGACGAAAGTTTGGGAATATATTTTCAACAGCATCGGCAATTTTCGATTACTTAAAGTGATCATTTATTTCCATTCTTATTTCTAGTTCATTATGTAATCACGTGTTTTATATCTATCAATATTCGATAAACTCCTTTTATATCATCTACATCGTAGGCTACACTAAATGATGAAAGTCATGTAACGACTTAGAATTTCTGAGCTGCAGAGAAAAGAGAATGACCTAATCCCATTTTCAAACAGCCACAAATTTTGAAAATGATTCCTCTTTTAAAATACATACTTTAATATACAAGTAAAGAATGAGCTGCCAAACTCAGAAGCACCAATTATGACTTTCAATGAAATTGGAAGAACATGTGTATCCGGGAAAACGACCACCTTCAACGTCAATCCACACAAAAATGCCTGTTAAATGATCATAATAATTGCAACTTACCAGGAATAACGAGACCACTTTAATTGAGCTGCAGAAAAGCCCGAAACATCCCATGCAATTGAGAGAATCCGTGTAATGGGAAAACAACCATCTACAAAGAAGGGATTAAGTACAGACTGATCAACATAATAGTTTTACATTTACAGAACAACTATTACACAATTAAATCAAAAATTCCAATGAAAAAAATACATGCACTTAAGTTTTTCACTTTTATCTATAGATCAGTGGTCGGGCCAGAGATTTTTCCGTTTTTTTCGCAGCTCTACAAAATTTTCGCAGGCCTACTAATACCAGCAAATTATAGTATCATATTTCATGATTATGAAGAGTAAACACCGCTCTTATCAAAACTTGACCAACGCCCAATATCTGTCGGGACAAACTGATTTTTCAAAATGTCTTGTGCAATCTCCGCAAATAAGTGCTTTCTTGTAATAAGCCAGATTTTTCGAAAGTAACTACGTTCCGTCAGTGATGACTCACAAAAGATTTTTCGCAAATATCTGATTTCAGAAACTTGCTACTACTGCCATCTACTCTTTCTTAGGAGCCATTTTGTTAATACTTAACTACCTAAATTATAAAAAATAAATAGATAAATGAACGTTGTTTATACTCGGAAGCACATTAGGCACGGAGCCTTTCTTCCATGTGGCCGAGTTGTCATTTACCACTTTCATTCTTTTCCGTGCTGAGTGTTTAGCAAGAATGCAGAGTGTACCTATTTTAAAAGTCTTAGGTTTGACCCGACCAAGATTTGAACCAAGGTCTCCCGGACGCAGAGCGAACACTCTACCACAAGGCCACAGCGCCGGTTCCTAAAAGATAAAACTGGCATTTTGTTACCGAATCCATCTTATCAGCTAGTACATACATGTGCATGTAGCAAATATAGTCAAAAGTCACTAACCTTACAACTAAACCACCAACAAAAATTTTACAACAAAAATTCTTGTTATTACATGTCATTTAAGACATGATCCGTTCCAGTTGATAACAGGCGCTGACAGGAAGGTCACAACAAAAGGAGATAAACCAATCAGCAATTGACAGAAAGCAGAAGTTTTCATCAAAAGAAAACAAGTAATAATTACGGATCGAAAGAGAAAAAGTAGATGATGCAGAAATTCAGCGGTGTGGAAATCTTGACTTGTAAAGATGCAACAATCATATACATGAAAACATTGAGCATGATGTCTCTGAGTATGATCAAGTATGATGTTCTCTTTCCATTGACTCCTCCTGCTCCTCACGCTGCTGTCTTGCTTGGTTTTCCATTAATATTGCACTGGTATTTCCCATCAATTCTCTCTGTCTCGGAATGCATCGAGCTTGAGGGTATAGGTCCACCCCAAATTTCCAGGCACCTGGAGGAACTGAAGTCGATCAGTGGCGGCGACTGCACAAGCAACAAAATTTTTGCATCTGCTTGCAGGAAATTACAGGAATAATTGGTAGTCGCATTAATCTGATGATCACATTATTTCTGCAACAGACGAAGGTCTTAGACCGAAAACTTGTGTGCCAATGAATCTAATTCGAGCAGAACAAAATGTGCTTTCCTGCAGTATTATCAACTCCGGCTCGATAGTTCTACATCATATTAATGTTTTCCATTCCCTCGTGTTTCTTTTTGTCCGATGCCTCTATCTTTTATCTCTTAGTGCTCTGAAGCATCGAATTTATTGTCACAAAATTATTTTCCTTTTTTTGCTGTAACTGTTTTCCGCTTTTTTTGATGGTGATCTGTCCTCTTGTTCTTTAAAACAAGCCTTGGAATGCCGCTTGGCCAACGACACTTTTTACGAAGACTGTCTGTGGTTGGCAACGTGTGGCAGAACCATAGAAATTGACAACAATAAACAGACAACTAAAAAGATAAAATTGCTAACTTCAGATAAACAGTTTATTTCTATGGGCAGAACTGATTGTCGGCAGCTAGGTCAACGCTCACACACTGTTGATCAAAAACAGATGTCTCGAGATTCGGACATTTCATTTTTATGGACTTTGCATCATTTAAGAGAAAATTCCAGAACAGTCTATTTTCCAGGGTCAGCTATGAAATTTTCTGCCTATCTGGTATAAAATGTGGTACATTTTTTGCAGCATCCACGTCTTTAGAATGCGCTTTCAAATTTTCTGAATGGAAGGTAAGAACCGTTTGTAAGATGAGAGTACATTCATTTAACATCACTCATCGCTTGATTTGATCTTTTCGGGTGATCTTAAAAACCACCAGCTGTTCGAGGATATTTTGGACAACTTAATGGCAATGCAACTGATAACACAAGGCTAGACATTGTGTTTTCTGCATCCATCAGAGCCGTTGCATCGTTAGCTGAATATCAAAAATATGAGTAAATCGTATAGGAAGTGTGGAGCGCTTCAAATGACTCCAGTTGCGTTCAGAATTTCAGGCATCGAGCGAGTGTACAAAATGAATTTCAATGCATATATCCGACAACAATACTCATATTAATTTGAATTTTATTTGTTTTGTCTATACATCAATTGAAAAATTATTTGAAATCAAGTCGGTTATCATTCTTCTATAGAACTATCGGCAACTTCTTAAACATGGCTTTGACAGCTTCGTATGCGGTTACAACATCCACAGTAACTCAGTAGATGCTCGGAACTACTGCTGCAATTCTTTTATTTTACTGAATCTGTTACAAGATGTAAGACGCTGTGAATAATATGAATGAAGCTTTAACTAAATGATAACGTAATGAATAACATGCTAATTAGTTGTTATTAGTTTGCCTTTTCCATCCTGTAGACCAGTGTTTATTCTATAAGACAACATAGGTTCATTTAAATGTAAGAATTACAAGGTTCAATTTTTCGCAGGACCAAGTCAATTTTTTTCCCAGCGAGTTCATTTTTTTAAACATTTTCGCAGATGGTCCGACCACTGCTATAGATCTGCCATTTAATATTACGTGCAATTATATACAGATTTAGATACTTCTATATATAACGAAATTATCAACCGACCTTTTGATATGGCATATTTGAATTAGTTAGCATTGCTCAGTTAACCGGACTGTTCAAGGTCAATGACATACGGTAGTCTAGTCATGTCAAGTTTTGATAATGCCATGAATTTGGAATACATGCACATGTACTCGCTACGCAAATATATTTTGGTTTGATCAGTCTGAAATTGACAGATATTCTCATCTGGTACAGAAAGAAGGCACAAATATAAAAAGAAGAACTAGGCCTACATGTAAATAATATCAGGATTTCTGTTGAAAACTGTAAAACATACGCGTGTATTTAACGAAAATCAGAAAACAATTAAAAAAATAAATCTACTAGTGCAAAAAGTCTAAACATAGCAACTCCTTAATTACATCTCTACACAAATTTGCATCATCTTCTTACTTAATATGGGCCTATAAAAGCAATGAGTAGGCTTTTGAACAAGATGCCAACAAGACGGCCCCAATCATTACAACAATCCTTCACTCGTTCACAATCAAGTCAATGTCATCATCTAAAGAGCTAAGTGAACTGTTACAATCTTCACAACACGGGGTGTGAAAGACGGTTTCTCAGTTTTGTGTGTGTCGGTGCGCATAAGCTGAATACTCGCTCCGTACCAGCACTGGATGGAGGGCAACTGTGGACAGCAGCTGCAAGCTCAGCAAATTTTCACTAAGACGTTTTCATCCGCATTTACTTGGACGAACCGCCAAACTTGACGGCTTACATATTTTTGATTTCACTTGAAAAAACAGGTGATATGAAAGATATGCAAGACAATAAATCAGTTATCGTCCGCTAAGCTCCTTTATCCTTTTACCGACGACAAGCAGATTTAGATGTTACCTGACTTCTGACTGCACCCTGATAAATAATGGTCTTCAAGAAAGAAACCTTCACCGAGCGCAAACATCACTGATAAACAGGGGCAATGAAAAATTAATTTCAAATAATTGCTAGGGATTTGCTACAATTAGGTGCAATTAAATAATTTCTCAATTGACGAAATTAAGCTGACAATCCATTTGATTTTTTGGATAAAATTATTGCAATTAATTGGTCGGCCTACATAAACGTACATTACCTATATATGCGGGGATGAGAACGGGCAGTTAGGGGCTCTGACAAAAAATCAACTTTTGAAGGGCCCTCACGGAATCCTCTAGAATTCCGTGGGCCCTAAATAGAAATTCATTATAGAAATTCATAATAAAAAAATTCATTATAGCCTTTCAAGGGACACTGACGGAAACGCGTATCCGCTAAAGATTTTCATCCCTGTTATGCGAAGTTGCATGCTCTCTATCAATATCAATTTTTGAAGGCTGTAGTCATGGTATTTAATTTTAAAATTTAAATTCTACAATCATTTGCAAATAAGAATGACCAATAAATTCACTATGACTGAGATACTTCTTAGTTGTCTAAACTAATTTAGAGACGCATATGAAGACCAAAGATCTGTTATAGTGCCCGCTACTTTTGATAAGTGATCCTTAGATAACTTCGTTATAAATTAGTTCTGAGCTGCCAACGACTGTAAGTCGTCGTGCGAGGATTTCATAGAAGACTTAATTGGTTGTAGTCAAAGTAAAAGCAATTAAATAGACAATTAAAATGTGTGGTACCAAATAGTCACCACAGAATTCTGTTAAATACTGGTTGAATATGTGACAGTGAATTCATAGTCTTGGGAGCAAGGGCTGGTTCAACGCGGTATTGAAATCTTATCAATTAAAAATTTTTGAGTGATGAATATGTTTAAAGTGTTTTCAGCAAAATATTACTGAATTCCAGTTATTGTATTACACATTACTGTATCAAGTTATTGATTATTATTGAATTCTAGCGAGGTGATGATAATCCAGTCAACCAGTGGCTGTGACTACACTCCTCCCCCAAACTAAGTAGATACCGGTAGTACATGATTGTCATCCATATATTGTGACACAAATGACATGATGACTTACATGGCACAATCCACATACTGAGGACTGGTTCAAAATACATTCACTTTGACAATAAGTAGGAAGTATAAAATAGATATTCAACAAATAGAAGCAGACATAATTATAATAATGTATTGCATGCAAACACAATTCAAAAAAATATTAAGAATGCAACATAAGTACTTCACAATAGACTCAGTATTATACCCGCGACTGCCGATCAATATCATTTGCCACAAAATATCCAGGATTACAAAACATTCGGAAGCTCTGACATATCAGTCGTTATGAAAATTAAACGACTTACTTTTATAACCAGCTAAATCACAAATGAGGTCCATTTGGTCAACCGTCTAATGTAGCTAGCTTGAGCCCTATTTCTTAATCAGGGGATGGGACCATTTGGATTCATGCAGCCTCATCTAAAAAAAGCAAGTATCTACCTACTATTCGTCTCAAACATGCTGTATAAACCGAGTACAGTGGCGCTGCTTTCTGAATTATTTTGAGTCATGACCGCAGAATGTGCGCATTAAAATTCGGTTCAGTTGTTGAGAAAATAAGGTTTCATTTCAAGACCTCATGTGTTGGTTCATTTTATAGTATATTATAATATTATGTTTTTCAATTTCATTAATTCATGATTTTAGCATGACACTTAAAAAATTGCAGAAATCTTACTAATTTCCAATTTATAATGTTACCCTCTATCAATTGGCCTACTTAGTTTCCTTGCCTGATACTACCTGAAACCTTGATGCTGTAAACCTAGTACGCACTACATCTACCGGATGAACAAGGAGTAAAACATAAGCTGTTTTTGAATTCCTACCCAGTCTAAAACAGCCGTGTTACATTCTCCAATATCTATTCCCGAATGAAACCCGGGTCAGAGTGAGAAAAAGAAATGGAACCCTCAATTGAAGCACAGTATAAAAATGATCACACTGAAAATGATGCGACGCTTGAACTTTCCTATTGAATTTCAGAAAAATATTCATTGTTTTTAAATCAAAAACTTTAGCACCGGTAGGTCTAGAAAAAATGTTAAATTTTTATTCAATCTCAAGCACATTATTTCAAAAAGGAGACCATGAAGGTGTACGCTTACAGCTAAAATACAATTTAACTCACACTTCATGGAATAATAACTTGGCTTGTAGCATGAGTGATCGTCTTACCTTCTTTTACGAGGCCTCCAGCACGTAAACTTGAGAGAATCGGCAGAAATTGAGTCACACAGGTATTCGATTCACACATCTTCTACCATACTTCCTTTAGTTCGAAGAAGATTCACGAAATCATAGTTTGCCAATGTAAAGAATCAGCATGAAAAGTCGTTGGCACATCCAGTGAAAGCTTTACAATTCACAGCCCTTCTGTTCGAGTGAGGAGCGCATATCGAAACGAGCGCAGCAGTATGGCCAGACAGTATAAGGTCACGCATTGTTAAAAGAAACGCAAAGTAAGTCAATGCGCGCTAAAGACGGCGGGCGAGGACACGCGCACACTATGCGTGAGTCACTCTATAAAGCAATGATCCTACGTGTAAGGCAAGATTGATGTTGTTCGATTGACGTCACTCGATCGTATTATACAGAAGTCCTCGACTGAAGGCATGCAAGGAAGAAACAAACGCTCATATTAATGTAGACCTGCAATTATTAATGAAGTATGGGAAATATGGGTGCTGCTATTGTGCTTGTCTGTGAAATCAAACTGCATGTTCATCGACTTCGCTAGTGCAAGTTACACTGTTCAAGTTCAATTCCATTGTTCACGTGTTTGTCTTGGAGATTCGGTTCCGTTTTGACACCAGCTGCTGGCTAGTGATAAAAAGTTGTGACTTTTCAATCATTTGACGTAAACATTGTTATCATGTAGCTAAACAGATGATTTCAGAAGTGCGCTTACTGCACTGTTTAATGCTAACAATTACATAAGTATGCAGGAATATTTTTGTTACATCGACAAATTAATTCATAAATATTTGTAAAATGTTTCAGATATGAACATTTAGGTGATTATGATAATATTTGTCAAATAATAGTCAAAGATGTATCAAAAATTATTAAAAAATATCAAATATGCAGTATTTGATTGTTTTATAAAACAATTATCTAATATTTGTAAAATTTGTCACCATTAGTCATATATTAGATAAATTATCTCGGTTTTTTCAACCCGGGAATACTGTAAGAATTGAAAAGAATAATCTTTATTTTATCAATGCGAATTTATCATGAATGTTCAACCGGGATTTATGCATGAATCATCAATGCAAGTTTTTAAGATATCATAATTGCGTATTTTTGGTTCAATAATGATAATCGATGTATTTTGACAATGCATATAAGCTTTCCAATCATTAAACATGCTTACCAACAATGATTTTCAATTTTGAATAATCTTTATTTTATCAATGCGAATTTGTCATCAATGTTCAACCGAGGTTTATGCATGAATCATCAATGCAAGTTTTTAAGATATTGTAATTGCGTATTTTTGGTTCAATAATGATAATCGATGTATTTTGACAATGCTTATAAGCTTTCCAATCATTAAACATGCTTAACAACAATGATTTTCAATTTTGAATTTTCCATGGATTTATTGGAATCATCGATCATGGATTCTGTGTCCATGGCTGGGCTACTAGGGTGATCACTCATTCAGCTTATGGAGTTTTCTTCTGATTAAAACAAATAGGTTATGGCACGGTACGCTTCTTCCCTTTGAGCTATACGGAATATAACGCTGTAGATTGAAGTGTATTCTTTTGTTCTTAATTCAAATTTCAAGCATGATTGATTTTCCGCACAATAGTAATCGCGTAAGAAAATATTTGTTAGACCTACATTTGGTAAAATAGTTATTCTTGCTAAAATTATCCTTTGTACGATAGCATTCATAGAGATTACAAAAACTGAGCCCTGCTCTCCCAAGTAAACAGCAGAAGGAATGGATATCCTTCAAAAATACAATTTTTCATACGTATTTAGGAAATGCACAAAGTTTTGCCACCGTATAGGATGACGTTCATATAGTAGCACACATCGAACGATCAGATACAAATAATTTTGATGAAAATCACTGTTATCAACATAAAAAAATCTCTCTTTCCGGATTTGATCATCCTTCATTTGAAAATCCTTCCAACCAGAAAACATGGCCACAGTCCGAATGCGTATTTCACGTCATCTGAAACACCGTCGCGACGTCATCATCACATTTTTAAGAATAGAGGTGATGTCACGAAAAATTTACAGTTCAACGGAGAAACAATCACTAGTACTATGAAGTTAATGAAGCGATAATACGAGGTCACTGAAAAAACATCTTCAGTTGGACCACAAGACGTTTGTCCGAATCTGATGATCGGTGGGACGTTGCGAATATATGAGAGATTTATGGGTAAATAATAATTCCAGTATTTCGGGGTTAATATCACAAGACAAGACGAAAAAAACAGCCGAGCGTAGGTCAGGTATTGAGTCATTGATGCACAGATACGACGAGTTTGCGCAGCCTCAGCAATAAGCACCTGTAAAAAGAAGACAAATTTTGTGCTGATTTGCAGAGCAGCTAGAAGAATTATCATACTTAACTAATCTTAATTAACATTCTATGGGTAGGCCTACTCAAAGTTTAGAAGAGAAATCATTTATTGTAATTTTAGGTGTTGTAGTAAAGACTTAAGAAAACTGCTTTTGACTCATTTCATCTCTGACAATGTGGCAAGCGATATTATTATTAGGAATTTTGATAGCAAATGAAGATATTCAGGAGTGGTTGAATTGTGATCATTAACAATTTATGAATTCTTTTATTTTGATATTCAAGTACCGGTAAATGTTTTTAGAAAAATGCAATCTGCAAATAAAAACGGAGTAT
>CAJQUW010007381.1:0-18974 GCA_907163375.1 Prostheceraeus crozeri | reverse complement strand
AACGGCATTGAAGATGAATCAGGAGAAAATGCAATTTAATAGAAAAGAAAATTAAAGTACATCACACGCTTCTTGACGCAATAGATAAAGGCACACAGTCCATTAATAAA
This sequence comes from Prostheceraeus crozeri, assembly GCA_907163375.1. Taxonomy (NCBI): domain Eukaryota; kingdom Metazoa; phylum Platyhelminthes; order Polycladida; family Euryleptidae; genus Prostheceraeus; species Prostheceraeus crozeri. The sequence continues at coordinate 18,864 of CAJQUW010007381.1, read as the reverse complement.
GTTATCTCGAGTTGTTGTCCATTCACAAACGTAATCTTAGCGTAAATTATTAAACGGACCAAAGGTCCTCTGGTTACAAACCAATTCGGAGCGAAGCTCCTCGAGGCTTTAGCCGATCGTAAATATTTTTTCCACAAAAGTACAAATTATAATCATAAAAAATAAAGCCTATAATTTTCTAAACAACAATCTTTAAAATACATTTTGCTTCAAAGTCAAAAAATTTGACTCATGCAACCTCTATTAGAAATCTGTTTCTACCATTATACGACAGTGATCTAGAAACAATCGGACAACACAACGAGTTCGCTAGGTGATCACCGCAGGTGCGACAGTTTCCAAAAAGCAAGGGGCTGGGCATAAAATTTTCCTGGTAATTTGGTAGTATACGTAACTGTGCGTGGGGTAATTGCTATTAAAAATCTATAAAGATTGCGATTCACTATCTGACTCTAGCACAAAGGACGCAGCTGCCTATAGGCGAGCTACAGCTAGTTCAATAACAAATGATACTGTTCAAGTATCCCAAAACGAATAACAACAACTAGAAGCTATTCGTAAAACTTAGGAATGAATCTGTAAGTACATACTAAAAACTTATTAAAAAAAACTTCTACGGAGGAAACAAAAAATAAAATTTGAGCTAACAAAGCTGTAGGGGTGAAACCAATTGAGGACGACTCGAGCTCCGTCTATATTAGTAAATCATTAAGAAGCTAAATCAGGCGTTGCGTGAGCCATATAATACGGTTCAAGTTGAACGAGAATAAGATGTAATCGGGTTATTCATAGCAACCTTCTAGTCTGGTACCATAGCATAGCGTAGCGAGCTGGTCTAGCAAACATTCTAAAATATATTTTTTTAGTAAAATTATTTAGTAAACATAATGTTTTAAGGCAAAATTTTTTTAGTGAACATTTTTTGGTGAATATGCTAGAAAATTCAATTTTAGTAAAAAAATGTTTTATCTTGTGTCATATGTTGAAGTAAAAACAAAGTCAAATTCTTTTTTATAAAAATGTCATCTACAAGCTTATCGAAAAATAAATTTAGATGAGGACGATCCTTCCGTATCAGTCCAGTTATAATTCAAAACATAAGAATGACTATATACTCAGAATTATAAGAACATATGAATCCCTGGATCTTTCACAGTAGAGATGAGAAATACTGGAGATTAAGATTTTAATCTTGAAGTTACTGATAATCAACTAAGTTATTTCTATCTACCTGATATCCATTGTTATACACTGTGAATATTCTTTGTATAGTGATAAGCCAATTTAACAATAACACCATATACCAGAAATAGAACCAGATAATAAATTGCCATCAGAGAATGAATTTCATTTCTCCGACAAAATTATTCTACAACAAATGCGTTTTAGAATGTTGCTAACTCAAAATATAGCTAAACAATAAGAGACTTCTCCAGGGTGATAAGTCGATAACAAATGCTTTATTATTTGATAACAAATTGTAGAAATAATAATAAAAGTATGAAATCGCAAGGTTGACTTTTCTCATGATACTTAATTATGGTACATAATTGTTGAAGATTTAACTACAACGCTGGAACATACAGATTCCGCAGGAAATTGTCAGAATGCTACACTGTAGAAAAATATTGCAAAAACATTTTAAATAAAACAAATAACTGATGCATATGAAAGAAAAGACTGAAGTTTAACAAGAAAGTAAACCAGACAGTATAAATTGGTCAATTGCTCTCCATTATATCGGATATTTCGACTTACAGATCAAAATATCTTAATCAATTAAAATTTAAATAATAATATCATCCTCACGAGTACAAGCAAATAATGCATATTAATCTTTTTATGGTAAGAACTTAGAAAAAATCATATTTAAAAAATTGTTCAGACCTTAGAATGAGTGGATTCAGCATAAATACACTCACTACGGTGTTATAACGATAGGTTGAACACAGGCTGACATTGCAAAAAGATTAAATAACTAACAAACCATTAGCCAGTAATATTTTCTAAGAGCGTACTGCTAGGTATCAGTAACTTTAGACTTTTCCGAACAATAGATTATAACTGGCATTTCTACCTAGAACATATAGCGAATACTCCAAATATCATTTAATACTAACTTTTCAAAGAACGATACAATTACTCCAAGTTTTGATAAAGACACAATAATCATCTTTTTACATATAAAAACAATTCGAAGTTCTAACAAGTTCTACATTAAATACAAACCCGATTATCCAATTGATATGGATCGCCTATTAAAGCGATATCGATGATACCCAATAATCATATTTATAGGAAGGATATGAGTGTCTTATCAGAAAATCTTCTTGTATAAAGAATGTGGTGGAGTTGAAACCACAATTACACCTCACATTAGAGAGACATTGAGACATTTATACTGTCACTGTATATTTCACTAGTTTTGAACGATTCTAAAACTGCACATAATACTAGAAGATATATATCAGGACTGTACTTGCATGATAGTAACCAATTAATATAGAAAAGAAAGATTCCACCAACAACTCACTATGAATGGCTTATGGTTTCTATTGCAGCCGAAATGTATAAAATATTCTATTGAAGATTTCCTTAATGGTAAGAATGGGACTAGCGAATAACTTAATTCTAAATTTCATTAGATTTACTAATTTAGTAAATATAGATAAGTAAAATTCTTATTGTAAGCAAGAATAGATAAAAAATTCTAGATAACTTAAAATATTTTCGAATAACTAGAAACAGAATATAAAAATTTTTGATAACTTAAAAATTTTTTTCAGATAACTAGCAATAGACTTAAAATTTGGTCACATCATAAAATTATTTAATCATAACATAGAATAGATTAAAAAATTCATTAGGTAACTTAAAATTTTTTATTAACAATGTCGCTTAACCGAAATGAGTAAATCAATAACTAAAACTGTTGAGTAATTAACAATTACTGAACAATATTGTTGACAAAAATAACCCCCTCTAAAACTATTACGATTAACAAAAAAAAGTATTAACATAAAGCAACATTAAAACCAATGGATTGAGAATGTTCAATTACAAGAACAAAAGAAATGGCGGATTCTCCATCTATAATTAATCCCCTAATCAATAGGTGGCAATAGCAGCTGCAGGAAGTGATTGCAGGTGGGACAGCCTGGTATTGTCCAAGCAGTAAATAAAAATAAATCAAGAAGGGCAGCATTGAGAAGAACAAAAACGTCATAATACGAGAGTTAGAGAAAGTTGCTAGGGGTGAAGGAATAGTAGATAATTTTGAATTAGTAAATTAAAATTAAGTTGATGAAGGAAAACGAGGTTCTTAAAATATTCTCCACAATGTTGATGATTTAATTGAAATTAAAGAAACTCACTAAAGATGGTTTCTGGAATATAAATCTAAGTCCCCTAGTATGATTCGGTATATAACCTCAGGACCTTTGTACCAATCGGCTAAAGCCTCAGAACCTTTTGGTTTCTATTAGGTAAAACATTTATTTTTGTCATTTTTTAAATTTTTTATTTATCTTTTAAAATGAATTCCTAACAAATTCCGAAAATTTAAATTAAATTAAAAATTTCTAATTTAGGATTTAATTGAATTATCTATTAACAATCAAAAATAAAAACTCAAATTGTCAGATCGATATTGGAGGTGACGACGCCAAACAAATGGTTTGGCTTACTACCTACGGTGGGTGGACATACAAAAAGCATTAAGAAAACTTTCCTGGATATATTTGGAAGTAAATATTCGAAAGGAAAAACATCTTCCTGGAGTCATATCATATAATCTGCATGGTCCAGGAACTCGATTAGATATAAGACTAGAATGAGAATAATAATCCGAAACCAGGTGAAGAACCAATAAAATAGAGTAGAATGCCGCCGCTTATAGACATGAATTTAGCTTATCGAAATCATGATCTAAGTTCTCGAACATGCAGCACAGATAAGAAGATGATTCAAGAGTTAGATAGTAAATTCAAAATCCTACATTTAGAAGAAAAAAATTGAAAGAATGTTTAAGTTAAGAAAGACATTTAACATCTAAGCTAAAATATACTATTCTAGCGGTACAGGGTTTAAATGAAACGACAGCTAAGCTGTCCTGGAGGCAACGCTCGAACCTACGCGTTAGTCTGAAAATGTCGAATGATCTAGGACTGCTATGCGTCCGAAAATCATAGGGAATACAGAAAGCCGAAATATTATATTGAAAAGTAAATAGTATTTAATAAAGATGATATTTGGAGTGCTAGATCTTATTCATATGCCGAATGAAATGGGACCTTACAAATACGCATTGACCGCTATAAAGTTATATACAACGATACGCTTTGGGTAAAGCCTTTAAAAATAAAAGTGGTCTATCTGTTAAATATGCGTTTTGAAGAAATCTTTAAAGAAAGTCAAAAAAGCCAAAAAAATTGTTTGTTGATAAAGGGTCGGAATTTATAACAGAAACGTTCAGCCACAATTTGAAACTGTTTTTAATTATTCAACTGAAATGCAGGGAAGGGCCTAGTGATAGAAAATTCAATCGGACGGTTAAAAAACTACATTATTCAAGAAATTTACTCAGCAATGAAGTTTCAGAAATGTTTGAAGATAGTACCAGATTTGTAGAAGAGTACAATACTAAAGTTCATTCTTGTAATGAAGAAACTCAAAGAATGCTTCTGACGACCTGATTTAATCCGAAAGAAAATATTCGAGAATAATCATTTGAATGAGAGGTAATCCGAAATGCAGAAACTTAAACCGAAATTTAAAATTGAGATAGAGTTAAGAAATATTAAATATAAGATTAAATTTGAAAAAGGCGTTTGTTGCTATTCGACTAAAGAAAAATTTAAATTTGCAAAATAAATCAAGTTATCCCGATTACTTACGAAATCAAAGATTAGATGATGATGATATCAGAGGCCGTTTTATAAAATAATTACACCGAACAGATTTTAATTAACATTATTATTGGAACTCTAACGTTTCGGGAAAGAAATTCCCTATTAGGGCGTAGCCATAGAACCTAACGGTTCGTTCAATTCTAACATAATATCAAGAAATTGCACACCTTCTTGCAATTACATAAAACATAAAGACATAATTGACCACAATAAGTAGTTCCCCGTTTTTGAATTTGAAACGAAATTATAAATCATTAGCCAAGTATTTTCTCTACTTGCATTGTAGGTGGACAGTCCGTATGAGTCGAACCAATAGTTCCTCAGTCCGTCCGGGCGGTCAAAATAATAAATATAACATTTATATTTCCTTTGACCTGCTGACCAATGTACACCTTTTTCATCTGACGTAGAAGATTTGGTATGAAATTAATAGTTATTGATGGAACTTTGTTCCGGGAACTGAAGGTACCTGTTGGCATATTTTTTAGGAAATTGTAATTCGTCTCTCATTAAGAACATAAAATACTTTATTCCTAATCGATTAGCGATTTCTTTAGGCGAAATTCGTTGTCGTTTGTAGTTCCATATAATTTCAAAAACTCCATTTATGTTTGCTCATTTTATAATAAAAAAATTTCTTCAAGGGACCCCTAGAAGTCCGAAAGGGAGGGGGTAATTGTTTAAAACTGTTCTCTAATGAGTCTTTCCTTACTACTTAGTCAGAAGGGGTGTATTGATTTAAAAACAATTTTATAATATGACATTCCTTACTACTTGGGGGGGTATTGATTTAAAACTGTTCTCTAATGATGTCTTCTACCACTTATTCGATTTGAATGATTTAATTTGATTAAATTAAAAACGTTACATTGTTGCAATGTATTGTATTAGTATAGTTTACGTGTTTCGCACATCTTTTATCCATAGTAATTCATTAACTCAACAATATGTGAAAATTCTTTATCCCAATTGCTTAGCAATCTCATTTAAATTCGAAATTCGAAGTTTGTTGCCCGTATATTTTTCGGAAGTCTCTAATGTTTCTCATTATTATAGAAGATAAAATGTTTCTATTATATTCCCGTAAAAATGAGAATTAAAAACACCACATGGATATTTCAATTTGTTTACATCCACTTTGCATATCATTCAATTTTGGATACATTGAAATTAACATGTAAATTTGTCCACGGTGGACAAGGTTTCCATGGTTGATAACACTCTATTGTATTTACAGTGCAAGAGGAAATAACATTGCATCATAAAACAGGAAATAACAATGCATAAAAACTGACAGTACAAGTTTTCAAAACAATGGATTTCTGTCCCCGGGTGGACAAGGTTTTCATTGTTGAAACACCCTATTTATTTACATGAGCAAGAGAAATAACATTGCATATATAAAAGAGGTTTCAAGAATGATAAATTTCTTCCACAGCGCGTCAAATGATAACGCGTTGATTTGATTAGTTGAATGGCGCAGTATTTTTAGCTGAATGGCGCACCATTATTCAAGGAATAAATTAATGGCATAGGTCCTAACTTGAAAATAAGTGTCTTGCGCCGTATCGCAATAACAATAGCGAGTTTAACATCAAAGTCCATTGAATATGTCAGCGCGGTATATCGCTAAAATGACGCACCATAGTTTGGGAGAAGAATGGAATCATTTTGGATTGACACCATAATTGCATTACACAATGAAGACAATCTTCCGAAACGTGTTTAGGTCGTTTTTTGGAACTTTTTTTTTATTTTTTTTAAAGTACAATAGAATTAGAACATCAAACCCTACAAAGCATAGGGAAAATTGTCTGCTAATTTACCTAATCTCATTGCAAATGAAACTTCGGTGCGTGCATAATTGATATGATTTTGCTTCAAGAGACTATAAAAATAAGACTTGTCATATCACCGCTCCTGTTACAGGAGCAATAGTGCATATCCGATAAAAAATTTACACATAACAAAACTGAGAGAATTGATTTCTTTTTTTCATTGCAACAAGAATTTGTGTACGTTACAATTGTATTATACACTCCACCATTGGCTCTATTAAATCACTTCAAAGAATCTGTAAATTCTTGCCATCTCTCCCAATTCCTCCCGTAATTTTTTCATCCTCACTGGCAAACGATTGTTTTTTCTACAATCTCAAATTGATCTTGTCTCATTTTGAGAAAATATATGACAAGCGTTTGACACAACCTTCACTGACAATAAACACTGTAAATTAAATAAGTCTTCAGCACCATTGTTTGAAATAGCCATAACGATTATTGTTGTTTGTGTATGTTACAAAACGGCAATGCAAGCCGGAGTAGGATTTGCTGGTTATATATTCCACGTCTTACAAATGTCTAAGTGGGTGCAGCAGCTGTTTGTTCTCATACATTGTTATACCTTCAAATGTTGAGTGGGAAAGTCACAGCTCCTTTAACACTGAAATGCCTTTTCTTCATACTGCTAGAAAAGCAGATGTTCTCTAAAATTGAGTGTTTATCTGATGCAAAGCAGTAGATAAACTTGTAAGAACGCCAGAACGGTCATTGATATTCGAAGTAAAAATTTGTAATTCCAAATTTTGAGATCTTAACTTTTCTGATTTTTTCGGTGTCCTGGAACGGTCATATTTTAAGGCGGTGAAAATTGTAATTCACACATTTGAGATTTTGAAAAAATTTGAAATTGGGTTATTTTAAAAACGCCCAAAATTGAGAATTTAGGTCTTCATAACCTGAAAAATTGACCAAATTTATGAATTTAGACCATTTAAAAAGTACGCATGTTTTGAAAAAATCGGTATCTTTAAAAACCGACTATATTCAAGGTATTTAGGTCTAAAAACCTGAAAAGGGTCTAAATTCATGAATTATGTCGTTTTAAAGAAGCCATTTTATTGCATTTATGGTGTCCTGGAACGGTCAATAGTAATGGGCAAAGACCGTTCCAGGCCACCATAAATTAAAAAATTTGTATCTTAAAAACGACATAAATTTCATGAATTTAGACCCTTTTTCAGGTTTTAAGTCCTAAATTACATGGAATTTAGTCGTTTTTAAAGATACCGATTTTTCAAAAAGATGGTACTTTTTAAATTGGTCTAAATTCCTGAATTTTGGTCATTTTTCAGGTTATGAAGACCTAAATTCATAAATTTGGGCGTTTTAAAATATAACAATTTTCAAATTTTTCAAAATCTCAAATTTGAGAATTACAATTTTTCACCCCCCGCCCTTAAAATCATGACGTTCCAGGGACACGAAAAAAATCAGCAAAGTTAAGAATCTCAAATTTGAGAATTACAATTTTTACCTTTGAAAATCCTGACCGTTTCCTGGACACCGAAAATCATAAAAAAAGTGATGAATTTCAATTCATGAATTTTATCCATCTTCAGTTTTTAAAATTATATCATATGTGACTAATAATATTCTTTAAAAAATGGAGAAAAAAGTGGAAGGAAACTTCAGGAAATGAAGGAACCCTCAGAATATATCCTTGTTATCATAATTGAAACGTAGTTCTAACTTTAATGCATTGAAACGTATTAACATTGAAAAAATGAAACAAGAAAAACACAAAGAAGATTACGTTATATGAAAGATAGGAATCTCAATTATTAGTAAGATTAGAGCATTATTAAAAAATTATGAAAGAGATGGAGTAAAGTTAAGAATGTAACACAAGGAATTGGGCATATTCTTTACAATAAGTTGTAGGTGCTTTAACAAAGTGATTATATTTCAGGTGTTTTAGTAATCCAGTAGTTAGTTGCTACTGCGTTAAACAGGTACGGGTGTTTTTCTTGCAACTTCCACTTGTTACAATGTTAGATAAATCTTTTATAACTAAGAAACGAAAAATCATTAAAACTAAGCATTTACATATTAAAGAAGTCTATGATAAAAACTTCATTACTACTTTCCAAAGAGTATGTGATGATAATGGTTATTACGTTTAGATGAGATTGAAAAATTTGATCAAAGTAGCTAATGAAGTAAATCAAACTCTTTCAATTTACAGTCCGAAAAAGTTGATGATTAAAAATAGACAGGATGGCAAAATTTCTAGTGATGGTAAAACTTTTACTGTGGTAAAAAATTTTTCTAATGACGAAAATGACAAAATTTTTTTAGAAGAGCTAAAAACATTAAGCGAAAATTTAAGCAAAACTTTATTAAACAAAACTTTATTAAACAAAACTTAAAACGAGAAAACTTTAAACGAGAAAATCTCCTAGACGAAAAGTGTCCAAACCAACAAAAGCAAATAAAAAATAATTTGTTCAGTTAAATGTTTTTGTCTGTATTCCAAATGTATACCACCAAATTCAAATATTATATTTTAAAAATGGATAAAATTAGAGCTGATAATTTAAAAGAATAAAACAAATTAGAAGAGTTAATAAAACAAAGAAAAATTATTATGAAAGGAAAATCATCTTCAACATCGAATGATAATAAGCTGGTTATTCAATCTGATATGTTTGAAAAAATGCAGCAAACCGAGCAAGTAAAAAACTGATTTTGAGAAACTATGAAAACATTTAAAAACTCTTGAATGAGAAAGTCCAAATAATGATAAACAAATTGATAATAACAGATCCAGAGCACAATACCTATATTAGATGACTATGGGATTACTAGAATTCAAACCATCAATAAGAAATTTACCAAATCTATGCAATTTGAACATTCCTATTTCATTGTATAGATGGAAAAACAATACCTAGATTTTATTCTCGGACAAAAAGAAAATATTTCCACAACCTTTTCGAGGTTTAATTTTTTCACCAGATAACTTTCCTTTTTAATTTAGATAGAAATTTTGTTATCTTTTAAGAGGAGCAGCTATAAATAATTATGCTGTAGAAGATTCTTATAAAATATAAAGCTATGTTAGATAGAGTTGTGCAGTAAACATCTCTAAAACGTTATAAACAATTAGAAAAATTTATTATCAACGGGAGTTAATGTAGGAAATGGAATTATCTGAAAAAAACAGAAAACGGAAACAACTGTAATTTTACCAGATGATCCACAAGAATTACTAAATAGATTAATATATTTTAATTATCTGCAATAAAAGAAGGAAATAATTACTAGATTTCAATGAAATTCATGTATATTGAAAAGACTGTTAGAAAAGAAGATTCCTAAATGAATGAGGATTTAATAAGTAAAACGAAACCGAATGTTCTAGGGCTTCGCCCTAGCTGAAATATGTTGTTCGTTTTTGATTTTTTTATTTAATAAAAAATGTTTATTCAAATTTTTAACTAAAAAATGGTGTGCAGCAGATTTAGACAAAATTAATAATCATTTAGAAAAATTTGACAGAGTTTTTGGGCTCATTTCAAATTTAGTACGACGTTAAAAAATTATAACAAACAACTTCATCATCACACTTGTAATTTTAGAACCCATTCTACATTTTGGAACAAAATAAAAATTCTCAAATTGCATTGACTAGTTTCTCTACATTTAACACTAAACAAAACGTTATCAAAGATGTGAATGATCAATTTAGATATTCTACTGATTAAAGCAAAAAGTGGAAGGAAGTACTAAACTTTTCTTCCTGGTTCTTACGAAGTTTGAAATCAATATCAAATGAAATTAAAGGGACATTTAGGTATACCATTTAAAGATAAAGAAACAATTAACATTTTGCAGTTGTGAAACGGCAGTGAGTTAATAAATTTTCTAGTCACTATAGACGAAAATCATCAGTTGTTTTTAAATAATGATAGTTCATTGTCAAAGCTATTAGGTATTGATTAAACAAACCTATAGTCAAGGTTATCATTTAGGTGAGAAGATTCCAAAAATAACTGAAATAAATTCTTATGTTGTGCATTGTGACATTATTGAGGAGGTTTTATAATATGGTAAAAAAAAAATTGTATAAAATCAAATTTAATATTCAGTTTTCCAGCGGGTTACTGTACCCATTGGTTATCAGATTAAATGTATTTCCCCAAACATTAATATTCTTTCCCTATTACAAGAAAAAACTTATTAACAACAATAACATTAGGAAATCAACTGTGATGAGAAAGGAACAAGAAATAAATTTTGAGAGTGAAGAGATTTATGATTGTTCTTTGGTTCGGGAGGTATAAACTCCCGTTCGAGAGGTTATTAACTCCTACGCGAAGCTATAGAAGTTTAATTTTCTCTTCTCCTTTAGAAACAAAAAATAAAATAATAAAAATAAAATTTTTTATTAAAAAATGAGTGAAGTACCTACATTAATAAAAAAAAACTTAAATTTAATCATCATCCAAATTTATCTAATAAAGTTTTTTGGACAGTTATTGGTGGAAGATCAGGTTTTGTTGGAAAAAACATATCTATTATTTAAAATTTTAAAACGACTCCAAATTTTTTGGATTATAACAATCTTATAATTTATAACAACAACAGCAGAACAACCAAACCCGTCCTATCAATTTTTAAAATCATGGCTTTGAAAATAATCTTAAAACAACGCAAGTGCTTCATTATTCAAGAATATGAAAAAATCTGAAGATGAAGAGAAATAAGTTCGTGGTGTGTAGAAGCAGCAAAAAATAATCATTATAGGTTGAACCAATAAATAACCATATAAAGATACATTTAAATAGATGATAGTAGAGTAATATGCAGATTCCTAGTAAAACACCCCTAGATAAAACAATTGAAAAATTGTGTATTTTTTGATGATTGTGGGTTATAAGATAGAAATCAGTCAGTTCACGAGAAAATATTTCACAAGAGGTAGAACATAATAACTGTAGTGTTTTTTAATTTAAACACAAAGTAAATGTATTCATTAGATGGAAGTGTTTTTAGAAAGAATGCAAAATATATTTATACTATTTGAAATAAATGCCCAGAAACTTAAGTGATTTGTTAAGAGATTTATGTGTAAAGAAATAAAGATGAATTTAAACAATCGTGTAATAATGCTTGGTCAAAAGATTATGGCTTCATTACAATTACTATTGATATAAAAAATTCATGAAAGAGTTATAGAAAATATTTTCGCGGAGTGATAAAAATATACAAATATAGTGTTATAATATTTTTTATTTTATGTATATTATCAAATTTGTCTATCTTAGAAATTAGAAAAAATGAAAAGGATCAGTAGTTATTCCATCAGGTAAAATTTATTTCTTTTATTCATCAAATGGGTTCTACTGCTAATTTATGTTCTTCTTTTAAATACATGTTATGTTTTTTTGAATTAAGTCTATAATTACATGCTGTTTTTATTTCATTATTAAATAATACATTTTTATAATCTTGAAATGTTATTTGATTAGCCACTGATGCCTTTGAAATTCCTTTTAATGTTTTATGTGTTTTAATATTATTAGTTGTATCATACAATAACATTTAGATTTTTAAAAATATAGCTTCTGTTACTGAAATCTTCATTTCCCATTTAATTCATCTTTTACTTTACATAAATCCAGTAAGGTTGAGTATGATATCTTTTATTTTATCTATTTCTTTCATCAAATGTAGAATTATACGGTTTTGTTAATTCTAAGAAAACAGAATCGGTATCTGTAAAGTGTAATTTATAGTTTTTGCCATAAGCAGGTGCTAAATAATCATATATAAATCTATACATAAATAGTTTAGCTAATTCTAATATAGTGCAACCCAATTATTAAAATAAACTTAATCATGTTTTTACGCTAATTCGACGTAAATGTACAGCACATAGTTCATCACTAAATCTAGTAGTTCTTTTATATGTAGGTTTCCTTGTTAAATTTTGAAACCTATCTTTATCATAAACTATTTCAATATTTTGTCTATTACGCTCATTTTCTAAAGTTCTTACCCCATAAAAATGCATTATTCATTAATTTGAAGAACACGTTTCCAAAATCATCTTTATTTCTTTTAGCTATTTTACGTTTTTCAATATTGAACTCTATATAATTTTTTAACCACCTAGATTTTTGATAAAATAGTTTTCGATGTATTTTGGTGAGAATGCATTCCATGATTCTAAATACCAATCTAGCATTCTTCCTTAAACAAACATACTTTCCTTTATTGCTTTGTGTTAACATAAGTTTTTTGTTGGTGGCTGCCATTTTCTTAGGAATTAAAGATTTTTGATAATCTGAAAAATCTTCTATTATTGAGGAATTTTGTTATTCGGTGACAAGAAAGGACAAATATTTTGTCGTATGCTTTTATTTCATCAGGGTATACTAAATCAACTTCATTATATAAAAACCATGAATTATAATTTCCATCAAATGTTTTTTGATAATCTAGAATATTACACCATGACAATTCACCTAGTTGGTAATTCTTGTAACATGCAAGATAGAATATAAGCTATTAAAAATCATAAGATAACAAGGGTTTTTTCTCTCATGTTTTCGATCAACTGCTGCTTGACTTCTTCATTTGAAATATGTCCTTCTATATTTTGATTAAACATTTTTATAAAACTGATCACTTCTTCTGGAGGATAAAGGTTTATTATTCCTATCATCAGGATTTACTTTTTTTGTTGTACACTTGTACATATCGATTACCTAAAAACTGATGAAACTCACCTTAATTCAGATTCAAAAATAATAATTTATCATTTGTATTTTCTTTATAATGTTTAAGTTTGAAACAGTATGTTTTTATCCTGCTAGGCATTGTTAAACTGGTGTAGAATAACAATAAACATGGATCTATTCGTAATATTCTAAACACATGTCACGAAAGTTTTCGAAAAGTCAGCATGTATTAATACATCTATCTGGAACGATATTTCATTGTATAATCATAATTGTTTTAAAATTTAACTCTCTCCAATAAAATTTTTTTCAGCTTTGCATAGTCTTCGTTCAGATAATTTTGAGTGTTTTAATGTTGATTTAAAATTTATTTATTGAGGAAGTTGTTCTGTCTTCCATAATTTTATTACAGAATAAAATCAGTCTTCGACTGTGAGCCGAAGGTTTTATCTCAGTTATTCAGTCTTGACTGTGAGCGCAGGCTTATATCATACGGAAATATTCCTTTTAAAGGTTTTAAATTATATTTATTTCATATTTTTACATTGTTCAGATTTCAAAGTTTTTCCCATAACATCTTAATGAATAAGGAGTAAAAAATCTAAATGCATCTAAATATTCTATGCAACCTAATTGCATTGAAAAATATTCTTCTTCTGTTTTTCATAGCTACATTTATTTGTTGTTGGTGTAATTTTAGATGAAATACATCTTTCCATTACCGATGAAAATCATATTTTAGAAACCATTGTAGAAATTATAGAGGAACAAAGTTATATTTAAATTTATTAGCATTAAGATTACAAGAATTATGTGCTGCACCTCTATATATTCCCCCTATTTAGTGATCATGATCTTTTCCTTATCAAGATATCTACCTTTGCCATTTTTATAATTTTTTGTAAATTCTTTTCCACAGTAAAAACATTTTATTTCATTATAAAACTGTTTCTTTCTTCATCCGGTGTTAATGGAAGCATTGGTATATTTGTTTCAAGCAATTGTGAAAATCGACCTTGTAATTCTTCTACTTTCTTTGTATATCATTTTGAACTCCCATCTCACATATTATGATAATATTCTGATGTAAATAATCAGGATAATTTGTATGACTGTACATTCCCAACTAATGGTTTTTGTTCAAATAAATATTTTTCTTTACTTTGTTCAGATGCACTTTTTATCATATTAAAACCGAAGGTTCTGGCTTGGACCGTACCATTTCTGAATTATAATTTTCAGAATCGGCGAACGCCCTGGAATTTTCGTTTGATTTTGGGTTCATATTAAACATTATATGCTTCAAAATCACAAATAATAGGAAAGGGTACTTTATTTTTAAAATACCATATATTATATTCTAAATTATCTCTTTTGGAAATGTGTTTCTGGACTGCTTCATTTTGTTGGCAATTCTCCAGAATGTCTATTCATTTCTTCTTTAGTTCTTAAGCTCGTCATACATTGGAGACAAGGAAAAGTAGCATTATCTGAGTTTGTGTTAAATATAGAAACATCTGTTACACAACTATAAAATGACCCTGATAATATAATATATTCGCTTGTGCTGGCTGTGTTTGTCTTGTTCTAGTTTTTCAAATTTATCTTGATATATTTCATGTGTTTCATCAATTTCTTTTGTAAAGATTTAAAAGTATATCGATGAAATTTTGATTTAATATTGATAACTGATAACTATATTCTTTATCATATTGTTCTTTATATTGTTGTAGAAATTTTTTAAAGATTCATTTATTTTTTGATTGGTTTCATTTTCTTCATTATTTAATTCTTTATTGTCTTCATTTAATTTTTGAATAGTTTCTATCTTATTTTGATATTTATTGCCATATTCTTGCTACTAAATATTTTTGTTGTTATGATTAATCTGTTTTACATTTTGTAAACTTTCATTTAAATTTGTTATTTTTGTTGATATTCTAAAAATAAAGTATAAATAATCGCGATATAATCATAATCTTAATTACGATCCGTTTATAATTATTTATGACTAATCTTATTGGAGCTAATGTTTTTATAATTTCAAATTGTTCAGTACCTTATTATATTTCCTTGTTAAAAATTTTATGATGCATGTAATTTCCCTATCATTATAAACTATTTTCTGATTGACATAAATTTTTATTATCAATAAAATTTTTTTGAATCTGAGTAAAGTGGAGGTAATTTTACCAATAGAAAACATAATTCACATTTAATTCAAAAACTTTACGTCTATTAAATTTTTTATTTTTTTATGTTACTTTATTAACCTATTATAATCATATGGAAATTCATCTAAGCCATCAGAAAGATCAAATTCATTTATGTATTCTTCTTTATTATAATGACTTAGTCTTTCTTTATGATATTCTGCAGGATGTAAATGTGCTATAATACTCCACAGAAAACAATAATCATCTTCATTTTTTATGTTGATTATTTGTGGTGAACTGAAAGGTAAAGGAACATAACTACCACCAGTATTATTTTTATATTTATCAATTACTATTTTCTTAGATAGTATTTTAACAAATCTCCAACCAGATTCACGTAACTGGGCTTCAATTATACAATTTTCTAATTTAAGTATCATCGATTCAAATATGGGTTGTATATCATTTACATTATGAATTTCTTGTGAATTTGTAAAATGTCCTTGTATTATTTCTTCAGGAATTCCATCAGGTCCATTTTTTGTATAAAGTACTTCTACATTCATATAACATTTGAAAGATTTCTTAAATATTTTGAAAAAGTTTTTTAATACATTATAAAAAGTTTCATCGGTTTCATTATGTTCAACGGGCGAAGCCCTGGAACCTTCGTGTCCGGAACAGACTGATTAAATAAATATTTTATATCTGTTACGGCTTCATCAAATTCATCTATTTCGTTAAATTCATCAGTATCTCTAAATAAATATCTTCCATCTGGTACATGTTCATCTTCACTATTAAAAACTTTTTTATATTCCGAATGTGAATAATCATCAAACATTTTTTTAACTTTTATATCAGTAGGTAATGTTTCTAGATAGTTTTTATAATTATTTAATTTTAATATATTTCCTTCATCAACTCGATCTACATTTTGTAAATGCAATTTACTATTTAAATGAGATTGATAACTTCTTTTTGTTTGCAACTTTTTTTTACATAAGACACAATAAAACTTGGTATTTTCCATTTTTTTTATTTTTTTAGAGAAAATTTAAGAAAAAATTTGTGTTTTAATTTTAGATATAAACATTCTAATATCAAGGACTTGAGTGTTATTTTATATTATTATATATTTCACGTTCTTTAGTTATTTTTTTTCTTTATCACATTAAGTTTTATCATATTAAGTTTCATCATATAATGTTTTATCAAAAGATAATTTAAATTTTTTTTCACTAACTATTGATTCTTCATCATCATCATCAATTGATTCTTCATCATCATCATAATTGTTTCTTCATCATCATAAATTACACTTTTTGGTATAGGATGCCCTTCCATGATAGGATACCATTCTCTTATTGGAATATCTAATTCTAAATTACATCTTTTATCTGATAATAATATAATAGAGAAAAATATTGGTCTTTGATCTCTTTTGGAAAATTTAATAACACCACCATAATCTGAATCACTTTTAGTTTTTATTAAAGATGATAAAATTTTAAATTGATTAGATGTAAATCCTAATTTAAATTTTGTAGACCCGACACATAGTTGTCTAACAGTATCTTCAACTATTCCATCATTATTATTTTCAATTGTAAGAAAATGAAATTTAGATAAATTTTTATAATTACTAATATTTTTATAATCTTTTTTACCATTTACACCTTTTTCAGATGTTACAGAATCATCATTATTATCATAAGATTCTTTAAGATCGGGCAAAGCCCTAGAACCTTCAGTTCGTTTATTATGATTATGATTATTGTCATTGTTAATAGTATAAGGTGTTGTCCACATATAAATTTTCTCTTGTTGAGCTAAACCATTTATATAAGATTTTAACAAATTAATATTTAAGTTTGAATATAATCCTATATAAGTATCATCATCATATCTTTGCGGCATTTCTAATGTTTCTTGTTTATAAATTGTGTCTCTATAATAAACTTGACATAATAATTCTTCATTATGTTTTTTACTCTCTATGTGAATGTTATATTGATTTTGATCGTCAACAAATAATCTAATTTTTTCTTTCGAAAAAGATTTTAATTTTTTAACTAATTCTTTAATATTGATATAATTAATAATTTTAGTTTCTATCCAATCAGTATTACTAATTGGTAACACTGCTCTAATAAATCCATAAACATTATTATGACCTATTATAACCATATTTTCTTTATTTAATTCAACATAAGCTACATCATTATATTTACTAACAATCTCCATAAATTTAATAAATGGATCACCTGGAAAAATACAATAATTAGTTTCTATAGAAGGTAAACCTTTAGTCTGTTCTCTAAATATTTCGGCTTGTAATTGAAATAAAATATTAACATCTATACATGGATTATTATTATTATTATTATCACAACATTTATTTCCAAATCCCATTGATCTCGTCGAATAAGAAGAACAGGATGATGCGGACGAATGTAATTTTTTTAAATTTGGTTTTTCCATTTTTTTATTTTTATTAGAAAAAATTTTACTTTTTTATTGTTTTAAAAATGATGTTACCAAATGTTGGTGGAGGTGCATATATCCCGAATAATCGTGAATTAGAAATAGAGATAGAAAATTATATTATGAAAACTGGAGACGTTTTATCTGGTCCATTGCATCTTTCTATTCTTCCGCAACAAAATACAGAGTTGACAAATAAACAATATGTTGATACACAAATCAATGACTTAAAAGAAAAATATATAAACGATGTTTTGGTTCCACTGATGAATGAATTAAAGTTGCTTAAACTTAATGACAAATCATTAAACGAAAAATTATTAAAACTTGATAAAAAGGATAGAGAGCTAGAAGCAGATATAGCAAAACTTTTTAAAAAGATTTCTGAACAATCAAAAATTTTAATATTACTTTCTATAAATTTAAAATCTGCTGTAATTAAAAATAAACATCAGATAAAAATGTTAGAAGAACAATTAGAAGATGAAATAGAAAAACTACCTGAAAGAATTTAAAAAAATTTAAAGCAGTTACAAACTACATTCCAAAAAAGTGTTGATGAATTGAGTTCTAAGATTACTCAACAAATGAAAAAGATGAATAGAATAATAAATGAAGTAAACTCACTTAATCAAAGAGTTGATAAAATGAAAACTCTTAAAATCAATTTAGAAAATGAATTAAAGAAAAATTTACAAGAAAACTCTAAAGAAAATAAAGAACAGTTAGATGCTGTTAAAAGACAATTAGATGTTCTTAAAATTAAGTTAAATGCTCTTAA